>JAUTXW010002154.1:0-10000 GCA_030620095.1 Kuschelorhynchus macadamiae | reverse complement strand
ATATATATATATATATATATATATATATATATATATATTTATATATATCAGTACGGCTGTAATTCAATGAAAGTCTCAGGTTGCCTTGTCCTACGGGGAGGTACTTTAAAATTAAGCAATGCCAGTAGTTCAGGACAATCAATCTGACCAATGAGGAGTTTGCGGCCAAATGATAGGGTTAGTCTTATCCGACAATGCTCCAGAGTTTCCAGACCAAACATTGCCAAGCGTTCGCCATGTGTCAGCAGCGATCTGTTTAAATGAAGTTTAAAAAGCAAAAAGTTGACAAACTTCATCTGACTCTTTCAATTCGTAAGATGTGAATCCGATAAAATGGCGACCAGACGTTACAGCAGTAGTCGAGAAGACTTCGAACTAATGAAATAAAAGCATTTTCAACACTTCGAGCTTCCTAAAGTCGGAGCACTGTCGTTTAATAAAACCCGACATCTTGAATGCCTTTGCAATGACCCAATTAATGTGTTGCACAAATCTCAACTCGCTGTCAAACAAAACTCCCAGATCATTCACCAAATTTACCCGTTCGAACCCAATAGCTACCGATGCTATATGATCCAAGACTGAGATTTCTTTTCTGCTAAAATGAAATAATTTTACATTTCGCCATGTTTAGCTCTAAATGATTTTCCATGCGCCATGAATCCAAACTCTTGATATCATCCTGCAAAAGACTACAGTCATTGGTATCTCTGATAACACGGTAAATTTTAAGGTCGTCCCCAAAGAATAAGAAATGACAATGTTTGAATATAAGCCCCAAGTCACTAATAAACAGAAGGAATAGGATTGGCCCCAAGTGGGATCCTTGTGGAACCCCAGATTTAACCACAAATGGGTCTGATGAAAAAACGTCAATAACTATAGTCTGAACTCGATCCTCAAGATAACTTCTAAACCAAGACAATAAAGGATCTTGTATTCCGTAAAGTCGAAATAGACTGCTTCGGCTTGCAAACCACCATCGAGAGCAGTCGCTAAAAAATTCGAGAATAAGCTCAAATTGGTTTGACAGGAGCGACCTGGAAAAAAACCGTGTTAAGAAGTGGAAATAGCATGTTATAACCAGAACATATGTTACTATTTTTTCGAGGATCTTTGCTATACATTTCAGACCAGAGATGGGTCGATAATTGGATATATAATTCCTTTTGCCAGTCTTAAAAAGTGGTCTGATAACTGCAGATTTCCAAATGGTAGGAAATACACCATTTCTGAGAGATAAGTTGTATATATAGTTGAGGGGCAATGCCAGAGTTGGGCTGCAATTATAAAGAACCAGCGCCCTTTTTTTATGACAAGATCAATCAGTTTACGGAAGACCGAATCAGAGTCAACATAGACGTTGCAAAGATTGACATCAATCAAAGAAGACATGTGGATATTATTATACTGAGTTTTGCTGTGTTGAATATATACAGTGTTGAAAAAACTAGCAAAAAGATTGGCCGCTTCCTTAGAATTAGAGGAGATAAGGTTACCAAAAATCATTTCTTTGGGATACCCTGCAACATCGCGCTTAGACCTAATATAGGACCACAAGGATTTCACGTTATTCATTATAGCGAATTGGGTTGTAGTCCCTTCTTAAGTTCTTATAAGAATCCTCATCCAATGGCAGTCTGGTTTTCCTAAATATGTTGAAAGCTTTGTTCTTCCTTGATACTAATGAAATAGTTTGCATTGAGAAATAAGAAGGATATTTCAAGGAGCCAACACGTTTTTTAGGAACATATATATCTACTGCGCTGTAGACTATTGAGTAAAATAATTGAACAGCCTCATCCACACTATGTGAACATGAAGACAAAGTATTCCAGTCAACATCTCCAAAAAAATCGTTAAGAGAGTCCTAGTAGGCCCTGAAAAATTAAAACTCATTCGAGTGCCAATAGAGTCATGTAAAATATTTTGGTGAAATCTTATGTCTATTTCAAGTGGAGGGTGATGCATCAACCGCATTAGATTTCGGAAAATCATTTATTAGAGTTATGTTAGTTATATGATCCTCGTAAATAGCCAGAGAAGACACTGGAATGTACACTGCTCCAAATATACAATGAGAGCCGTTAAAGGTTAAACCAACCCATAATTCCTCGACCAAAGTAACCGGCGTCCCGAGAACAACAGACCGCAATTCAGGCTCTCACCGCAATCAACACACCTCCTCCCCGCTGCTTACCACTAGCTGCTGGATCTCTGTCCCTTCTGTACACTACACAGTTGCCAGGAAACAGTTCAGCACTGGAGATATCTTGATTTAGCCAAGTTTCACTTAGGACAGTAACGTCGTAGTTTGAAGTTGGAACTTCTCTGTAGAAACTTGTAGTTTTTGTGCGAAGGCCTCTAACATTTTGGTAGTATACGCTACATGCCGCAGGCCGCCCGCCATAAACACAAAATTAGCCATTTGATTACAAAAATATACCTATATTTTTGTTTTCAAAATAAAGAAAAATTAAATTACATTTTGTTAGGCTTTTAAGATAAAACATTCATAAGAAATTTATTACCGGTCATTTCTTTTTTTTTGCAGTATGAGTTGCCGAAATTACAATAGAACTATTTATAGCAGAGTTCCTTGGAAAAGCAATAAAAATGATAGATAAGGGCGGCTGCCTTTCAATGCAAAAAAATGTTTGTTTATACTTCAATTGATATGTGTACATATATAGTTTTATATAGCTCTATATACTGTAGAATGGGGCAGTTTTTAAATGTTTTTTTTTCTTTTTAGTATTCGATTAACTAGCGAGAGTTTAACAGTGATATAAAGTGTTTGTTGTTTAGTTATTTTTTTCTACATTTTGCAAAAAAAGTGAAATTTCAAAAGAAACAAATTTTCGTAATTTAAAAAGGTAATTCTTCGATAGATATTACTTTAATATTACCATCCAAATCCGCATCTTACGTTTTGGATTTAATATTAAACATGTGAAAAAAAAATTTTTTAGCTTGAGATCAAAAAGTTGTTTATTGTTAATTTGAGGTTCAGATTAATTTTCTATATTTCAAGTTTTAAAAAATGTATAAAGTAGTTTTACTAATTTACTTATCTAATAAAAATATAATAATTATATTTATTTTTTGGGTCATTTTAAAACAAAATCTGATGCTAGATTACAATTTTACTTATTATTTATAAAAAAAATTCCATTTTAATTGGGGATACTATAAAATTATATCTTCGCAGATTCAGAACTATTACATAAACTAAATTTTCTAACTTTAATTACCTTTCAATTTTGTCCAGATGTCCGATAGAAAAACAAAACGTTTATCTGGAGCTCAATATAAAAAAAGAAAATTCGAAAAGGAAGAAAACAAAAAAAATTAAGTGGATCTTTGCAAAAATATTTAGTTCCATCAACATCGTCACAGGGTACAGATACAATTGAGGATGAAAATGTAGGCATGCACATAAAGTAAGCGACCCTGAAGAAAAAAAACACCCTGAATCAAATACAGAAATAGATAATGAAGAAAAGATGCTCTTAACCGATGATAATCCTAACTTAAACGAAGTTATCCCTGAAACTAATGATGATTTTGATGTCAGCGACCCATTCACCTGGCCGGATATTTTTACAAAATCAAGTTATTGAGCAAATATTACAAAACGATTTTCAGCATATAGAAAAAATTTCCTTCTGATGAATCGGGAAGGAAATTTTCTTCAACTCAATATTTTCGAATTTTGCCAAATGGTGAAAAAATTAAAAGAGCTTGGTTGGTATACTCTTGTAGAGCAAATAGCATTTTTTGTCTTTGTTGCAAAATATTTTGTAAGGAAGTGTTTAAAGTTAAATAGCAAAATGGGGTATTCTGATTGGCGACATCTTTCACATATTTTATCCAAGCATGAATCTTCTGTACATCACTTGCAAGCTAATCAAAAATGGGTTGAGTTAAAAATGTCATTAAATAAAAAATTAACTATTGACAAAGAACGGCAAAATTATTTTGAACTTGAAAGGGAACGCTGGCGCTCTATCTTAAAAAGAGTTATTGCAATTATTCAATTTTTAGCTGGACAATCATTGGCATTTCGTGGAAAAAGTTCCGTCTTATACGAACAAAATAATGGCAATTTTTTAAAAGCTGTTGAAATGGTGGCAGAATTTGACCCAGTGTTATCCGATCATCTAAAAAAAATTCCAAAGACCAAGAATCAAAAAGTAAAATAACTCACTATTTGGCAATTCATTTTTCAAAACGAAATAATTACTTTGCTAGCAAAAAATATTCGCCATCATTTTACGACACTCTTAAAAAAAATCCAAATATTTTTCCATAATTTTAGATTCTACTCCAGATGCAAGTCATACAGAGCAAATTACATTTGTAGTCAGATATGTAGACTGTAACGAAGAAAATGTTGTCATAAAAGAGTGTTTTTTGGGTTTTTTTTTCTATTTTATATACAACTGGGGAAAGGATTTTTAACCTATTGGTTAATGATATTTTGCCTAAATTTGAATTAGATATTAGGGATATAAGAGGTCAGGGCTATGATAATGGGGCCAATATGTCCGGAAAACATATCGGACTTCAACAAAGGGTAAAAATGTTAATTCCAGGGCTATATTTGTTCCTTGCACCGCTCACACACTAAATCTAGTAATAAACGATTCCGCTAAAATCTCCACGAAACAATAAATTTTTTTAACATCGTGCAGGAACTGTATGTATTCTTTTCTCCTTCTCCTTTTCGTTGGGATGTTTTAAAAAAAAATGTTAGTAATTTAAATCTTACATCGGTAAGTAACTCCCGATGGGAAAGCAGAGTTAAAGCGCTTAGACCACTTCGGAATCAACTAGGAAATATTTGTAAAGCTTTGGCTGAGCTTTCAGAAGATGTTACAAGAGACTCAAAAACAAAACTAAGTGCCAATTCATTATTAGAAAAAATAAAATCATTTACTTTTATCTGTAGCTTAGTCATATGGTACGAGTTATTAGTTAAAATTGACGTAGTCAGTAAATTATTGCAAAAAATTAATATTGATCTGACTCAGTGTGTCACATCATTAAAACATATACTTAACCTTATTAACGAAATGCGATCGGACCAAAGTTTTAACACCTACATAGAAATTTCATCCAATTTAGCAAATTAAATTGATGTGGAACCAGATTTTCCAGAAGTTCGTATAAGGCGGAAAAAATCCCAATTTAGTTATGAAAGTACAGACAATGTATTAACTAACGAACGAGAGAAATTTAAAATAAATTTTTATTATACTGTTATTGACCGAGCTAGAATATCAGTAGAAGAAAGGTTTAATTCTCTTTCGTATTGCAGTAATATTTTTAACTTTTTAACACGGTTTCATGATGTGACATCGGATGATTTAACAAAAATGCGTTGAACTTGAAATCTCATTAACCGAAGACGAATCGAGGATATAATGGCGTAGAACTATTTGAAGAAATTGTTACATTTAAATCTCTAACAGATCAAATCAAACCTATTGAGATTCTAAAATTTATTTATAGTAATAATTTGGTCTCATCTTTTCCTAATTTATGTATAAGCTTGAGAATTTTTTTAACAATACCAGTAACGGTTGCATCTGGTGAACGGTCATTCTCAAAATTAAAAATAATAAAAAACTATTTAAGATCTTCTATGTCACAGGAAAGGCTTACAAATTTAGGTATAATTGCCATTGAAAATGAAATTTGTGAAAATTTAGACCATAATAAAATAATAGACGAGTTCGCAAGTAAAAAGCCAGAAAAATATTTTTGAAATGAAGAGGTTGTTTTTTTATTGGGACTTGCTTAGTTTTATACTTAGATACAATAGAAAAGATACCAATTTTTGTTTGTTTGGCTTTTATATTATTTGATATTTAAATAATTAATAGTTTAAACATTTGTATTTTGTTTTATGTTGTTTATTGTTTCGTTTAATAGATTATTACCTTATGTTATGATACAATGTTACTTGTTAATGTATACGTAGGAACTTAAATATATTTTTTTGTTCAATAAATATTGTTTTTTTTTTGTTATAAAAGGGCGGCCGTTTTATTTCTGCACAAAGGCGGCCGAGGGGCTAGGAACGGCCCTGGTCACAACACGATGAGATTAGACGTTCTACCTGGTCTGGGTTCAATTGTGCTTCCCTGAGAGCATTTTCTGGTCCGCAGAATACCCTTAGTGTCTTTCTTGAAAAAAGTTAAGGCACCTCTAGCCATCCGATTCCCAACAATCAACAACTGACGCTTTCTCGGAATAGAAACATCATTCGCCTGTGTTACCAGTTCTACCCAAGTCCTAACATGGTCCAAAATAATTGCTCCTGTCTCGTTGATCTGAAGGAACATGAATGTTTATTTTACATAAGAGACGGTGACTTAATAAGGCTGTTAAGAAATGTAAATAAATTACACAAGTCACGATGTTTCCGTCTCTCTCTTAAAAAGGGAGACCCTATAATGCATACAGCTGACAGTAGTTAATATTGTCGATGAGGTATATGAAGTCCAAATCCAATACCTTGAAACTTTTTTTGGATATTTTCCAAATGCTCTGTATGACATTTGTAGTACTTAGCGATCAGACAGTTGAAGCATACTCAAGTTCAGATGGTACCACGGCACAAAAAGACATCTCTAGACTCTAAATACTGAAATGTATCTACTTTGATACTCTCTTCGAACATGTTACACATTTTGCTTATGATTACCATCCAAATTCCACATTCACGGAAGATAGTACAAAAGTGCATACGGAAGGCGTTACCATAAACGTTGTATTAAAAAGAGATATTCCAACATGGTATATGCGTAGGGACAGCAAGAAATATACTTAAAAAAATACTTTCATTGCAACTAAAATACTCTCCTAAATCTAAAACAAGATAACTGTATCAAAATTGAAAAAAATGTAAATAAATAAAATTAAATATATAAATAAATATGGCTTTATTGTAATTTTAAGAAAATTTAAATTACAATTGGCGGAGTTGAAGCCAAGCTTCCTATCTCAACTTGCAGATACATGTATACATGAATTATTATACAAGATATTGTTTTATCTAAGTGACTAAAATGTAAAACATATAAAAAATACAGGCCATCAACGACATTGACTGTCAACGTCAATGTCGTGAAATGACGTAGATAATAAATTCTGAAAGAAAATCGCGTTTTCTTGGTTGAAAAGTATAAATAATTACAAGATCCTTACTGGAAATCCAAAGCGCGAGTGCCAGAACGTCTTCAATAAAAAATCCCGACGAAAATATTGGATAAAAACACAAAAATATACATTGAAAATTGTTAATACAACACTGAATAGTGTCCAAGTAGTCGAAATTAGAGATGATGGACGAGATTATTGTCCAAAAAAATAACTCCGTAAAAATGTAGTATTTGCGGGAAAATAGCCAAGGAAAATATTGTTTGTATCAAGTGCTCGAAGTTTTTCACAGTTACTGTATTGTTCGTTGTGCCGGATGTAAAATTGTAGCCCCAAATCAAGTCATTTGTTTCACTTGTAACGATTCCGAGGGCGTGTCAAATGATGAAAAAATCAAACTGATTTCAAGAAACAACGGTTTGCTAAGCACCCTAGTACTTGAACTAAAAGAAAAAAACGATATTCTAAGAGATAAAATTCAGTATCTGGAAGAGAAACTAAAAGAAAACCTTGAAAATTCCGAAAATAAGGTTAGTCTTCCTCCTCCTTCTAACCCTTATGCTGAACAAACTGTTGAACCAAAACTGTTATCAAGTATTGAGGTCGTTAATGATAATAGTGTCTCAAATAGCACAAAGAAGAATGTAACGCCAAGTTCTCCGTCAAAAATCAATATTCAGGCAAAATCTATCACCAAATCACAAACTTTGGTCCAGACAAAAGAGCTGGTGGCCAGTCAAACCTCAAATCTGCAAAATAAAATTAAACCAAGGAATGTAATAGCTAATGATCATGTTTCTACCGAATTCTCTACGAATCCTGGTGAACAGGTCACGCTTAGCCAAGTCAATCAGCTGTGGAGAATGCAATACATCATTCTAACTCTAACGTTCAAGTACCAAACGAAGACGAATGGAGGTCGGTTGTCTCAAGAAAACAAAGGAAAGAACAAAATAAGCGATCAGCACCTAAAGTAGACCAATACTCAACAAACCTTCTAAAAACTGTTTCCTGCCAAATCTATCATGGATCTTTGTATCTGGGTTGGATCCGCAAACCCAGCCTCAAGAAATTTTGGCATTTTGGAACATCACCAACTTAACCAACATTGCCAATGCGACAAGATGATCACAAAGAAGGATCACCAATACAGTTCCTTCCGTCTTGGCGTGCCATCTGAAAAAAAGTCAGAAGTAATGGATGTGGATCTATGGCCTTCAGGTGCGGTTCTAAACCATTTTCAGAACCTTCAGCGCTTCAGCAAACAAAAGGCTGCCAGGGCATAAGCAATTTGGAAAACGACCTGGTCATGGTAGAAATACTTTGGGTAATACCTTTTACTTACTTCATACAAATGTACAATCTATACGTAACAAAGCTTCAGAATTTGAGGTACTCCTTAAAGAAAATCAAATTGTTTCTGTGTTAATGAGCACTGGCTCAACTCTGATGAATTGAGCATCTATCATCTAGAGGGATATAGTGCCGTCTCTGGGTTTTGTAGAAGTATTAAAATACATGGGGGAAAGTAGCATCATTTTCTTAAAAAATGATCTGCTATATGATTCTCTCAACCTAACAAATCTGTCAATCGAAAAAGACTGTGAGGTAACTGGAATAGTCATTAATGGCTTAAACTTACAAATTATCACTATCTATAGATCTCCTAATGGGTGTTTTGAAACCTTTATGGAAAATTTAGCTCTAATATTAAGTAAATGTGACATGTCAAAGTGTATTATAATTTCAGGTGATTTTAACGTGCACTTTGTTACTGATAACTCTAGAGCTTTCGAAGTGAGAAATTGTTTTGAGACATTTAATCTCCATGGTGTAGTAGATTTCAACACTCGTAATAATGCACATCTTGACATTTGTTTTACCAACTTAGGACAGTGCCTTTTATCTTATACAAAGCTAGAACTTTACAATCTGTCTGATCATGCGGGAGTGCTTCTTGATTGCAACGTCCATCTGGGTAAACCAACTTTGACTCGCATAAATTACAGGCCAATAAATACAGAGGGTTTTTTTATTCTTTATAATAGGATTGAACTTGAGTCTTGGGATTTTGTGTCGGATGACTCCCTTCATATTGACGATAAATTCAAAAAACTCTTAAATGTTGTGACTGAGGCTATTGATGAATGTTTTCCTCTTAAGTCTAGACTGGTAGGAAATAGTCAGAGGGGTCCTGAAGTAGGAATTGGTTTCATTAGGGATTTTGTTTGAGGGACATGCGTGAGCGATTGCACTTCATTATGGATTTAAATAAGACTAATCCTATTTTAATGCCTGTTCAAACAGTAAAAGATTATAAAATGATTTATCAACAAGAAATTTGCCATATTCAAAAATTACCTCATCTAGTACCTTAAATGCTGATTCCTTAAATGATTATTTTGTAAATGTCGCTGATAAAGTTATAAACAATCTTCCATCTACTATAAATCATTTCTCTGATTATCTTGAATATCAAATTCCCCAAGACAGTTTCTCTTTTAAGGATGTCACTTACAGCGAAGTAAGAGATCTGCTTTCAAATATAAAGAATACTACAAGCAAAGATTGTTATGATATTAATGTAGATATCATAAAAACCCTGAAAAACTTAATAGTCTACCCTCTTACGAAGCTTATAAATCAAGCAATCAGATCTCATTACTACCCATCTTATCTAAGGTCTTTGAATCTGTACTGAAAATTCAAATAACAAAACATTTTACTGAGAATAATCTATTTTTTCAACATCAGTTTGGGTTTATTAATAAATTGAAGGCTTTGAACATGGATATGACACAATCTGTGCTTCATTCTTGGATTTAACTAA
>JAUTXW010002153.1:195000-405028 GCA_030620095.1 Kuschelorhynchus macadamiae | reverse complement strand
TCCGGAAAAGATATTGTTTTCTTCGTAATATTTTTTTTTGATCCATTTTCATTGATTTCTTCGAAATATTTTCTTTTTGTTCCATTTTGCTTCAATTTGTTTTGCATTTCTTCAGGATATAAAGCAAGTAATTCCATCATAGTTGAAACATTTTCACTGTTAGGATTTTGTGTTGGACTTATTATATTATAAACATGCGTACACAAGTCGCCACAATCAGCTGAAATATTATTTTGAAATATTTTGAAATATGTATTGAATTCTTGCCTTTTAATTATAGATAATCTATAATCAATAATTTCCTTCAATCGCCACAAATTGTCCAAAGACTCTTGTCCTAAGTATATGAAGTGTGGGCCTTTTGTAATTTGCAGAACAGGGATATCATTTATTTTCTGGACCTGCAGATGAATGTTGTTTATCTTCACACTGGTTTGATCAACTTGAGGAAAGTAGAAATTGTTTATAATAATTCCTTGATGAACACAAATGTCTTTCCAATTTTCTTCGGTTAGTGCGATTAAAAATCCAGTTTTTCCACCAATTACAATTTTTGGGGAAAAATCATTTCAACTAATGCCAACAAGAACAAATTTTGACAAAGAATTATTTAAAAAATAAATTTTTGATTTAAGAAGCGTTTCTAAAGGTTTATGAACCACGGCGTTGTTCATAATGACTAAACGAGAGTGAAACATATTGCGTTATTCTTGTACTTAAATATTCTCATCCCCACTTTCTTTAAAGTTTCGATTAAAATGGATTAATGAAAAAATAGATTTCCAGTTTGAAATTTGTAATAAAGATAAATAATTAAAATGGTAATGTATAAAAATAATGCAAAGTTTAATGTAACACTAATGATGGAAAAGTAATAATTTTTGAATCCGTCATAATAATTGGTACAGTTAGGGGTTATAATTTGTAACTAATTATTTTTAAACTATAACCTTTCGATCCAATTTGTATCAAAAATAGATCGATTTGGATAATGATACAAAATTTTAAAAAATTTACTTGCATTTTCATCTCCATTTATTCGTTCCATCCAACTAATTGTACTATTGTTAATTAATCCAATTTTCATAAATTTACAATATTTACTTAGAGTGACGTCTGTTTTATTAGAAAAACATATTTCACACTGTGTTACGCCAGGGGGATGATGAACATAAAAAACATTTTGGAAAATAAAATAAAGAAGAATGAATTGCGATCTACTGATAGTCATTGAAACAAATTAATAATTATATTTTAAATTTAATAACATTAAGCAGATACTTTCACCACGAAAGCAAAAGCAGTTGTAAAAAAATAACAATAAAATACTTAATTTAAAGATATGTAAAAGTTCATAAATAAGGATATTAATAATACTATATAAAATGTGTAGCTTGAAGACTTATTTTGAATGGTTACAATTATTCGATTCCTATTTTTCCATAAACAGTTATTTAAATCACAATTCCTAGCAAATTTCTTATGCTCCACAATAGGATCATCATAACTTAACCAATCAAAAATTTCAATACCACAATAAAAACATTTACAAATATCATTGATTGAAGTATAGTAAAAGCCAGCTCCAGCTAACACTTCTGGTCTCAATTTTCCTTTCCATTTTTTAAAAGTGGAAAGTCGTTTTTCATATGTTTTAAAATAACTGTTATCAATTTCTTTGTCAAAAGTTTCTAAGCACATTTTGTGAAAGGCTTATGAAGACTAACTTTGGTTTCAAAAACAACAAATTTAAATACCTTATAATATCTACATAAATATATCTAAATCTTCATGTTGTGCATTCCATTGATACAAAGCAATATCTTGGGGTCCCCAAGCTAATGTATTAAAACTATAGGGAATTTTATACCGCTTATCATCTTCAGAACTCAAGGCCAATTTATTAATCAATTCGGTGAAAACTGTGTGTTGTCTAGATCAAAAAACATACATTGAACAAAAGGTTTTAGAATGATTTTTAACAACATCTTTAAAATGAATAAAATCCAACTGCTTTTTAATGGCACTTTTCTTGACACCTTTTGCTTTTTTTGTTAAAAACTATTTTCCGTTTTAATACAATATGCTTTT
Source organism: Kuschelorhynchus macadamiae (assembly GCA_030620095.1). NCBI lineage: Eukaryota > Metazoa > Arthropoda > Insecta > Coleoptera > Curculionidae > Kuschelorhynchus > Kuschelorhynchus macadamiae. Next base: position 402,937 of record JAUTXW010002153.1, on the reverse strand, counting down.
GCTCCAGTACCAAAGAAAGCGATAATGGGTTCACCAGCATATTCATCTTTGAATTTTCCTATAACTGACTTTGTAATAGGCATTTCATGAATATTACCAAATTCATAATTAGATGTGTCAAATTTGTGAATATTTTTTATCATGTCAGAATAAATATTTGGAGTTGTGACTTCTAAAATGAACGAATCGGTATCGGTGTATAAAAGTGAAATATTTTCCTGATAAAGAGGTTTTAAAAAATTATAAAATAAATCATACATGACAGTTTTAGATATATCTAATATTGAGAAGCCTACATATATTGGTTTATTGTAAGTAACTTAAATCTTTTGCATTTAAATAGCTACCAAGTTTTCAGAAAATATTGTTAAGTCCTTGAAATATGGTTTTGCAATTAAATTCTCAGCACCATCTTTTCTTCTATTTTTTCCCACTCTGTAAAAAGTCTTACGTCAATTCTCCTATCAACATTTTCCATAGTCTTGCCATAAATACTATTATTTGCCAACTTGTAAGTATTACGATCAAATTCATTCTTTGAATCATTTCTTAATCTTGAATTCAAGTCTATATATTTTTTCGACCAATCAGATTGAGAAAACTGTAAAACTCTATGAACTTTAGTCAACTTGAGTCCATGTTCCAAGCATTGTTTTAATAACTGATAGTGAATAACATATTTTGATTTATCATTTAAATTGGGTATTAATTTTATGCATTTAGAATTTGGCGGTTTAAAGTTTTCAGGACAAAACGGAAAATCGTTATGATAGGAATGTAGACTTGTAGGATATTCTAAATCAACTTCTAAATCATATCCCTTATTAGATTTTTTAGAAATATTCATAATATTTAAATCGTTGATTTCTTTATCTGTTAACCAAACAAAATCTCCCGTTGGAATGTGCTGTGACATTGCATAACCATACAAATTTGTTGCATTATAATAAATTATGTATTTAGTTGGCTTTAACGAATCAAAATTTAAAAGAAATGGATTATTAGCTTCAAATTTTCTACAAATGCAAGAGCTCACACCACCGCGAACGCTTTTTTTGAAAAAGTGTATCATATCTGGATCTGTTAACAATTCTAACTCTATTCCAGTATAACGCAAACACGCCTCCCAGGATAAACCTGGAAAAGTGTAAAAATGAGCTGGATCGAGCTTATATGTGGATAAACAAGTGCTTCTAAAATTTTCAAAAATATCTGCCAAAAGTAAAATATCAGAGAGTAAGTAAAGGTCGGAGTATTGACCAAGAGATTCACATTTGAACACTTGCCAAACCTTTACAGCTCTTTGATATTCTGCATCACTGATGTGCTCATCCGTTAAAGTATTATAAAATTGCTCTTTCTGAAGTAAAGTTGTTTCTTCTAATTTTAAATAATCATCGATATAATTGTAAGGAAATACACCTTTTTGGCGAATAAGTTTAAATCTTTCATCATTGAATTTTTTTTTAATTCTTTACATTGTTCATCTTTTAAGCTTTCAGAGAGTTTTGATAAAGAATGGGATAGAAATTGAAAAGAATCAATGAACCTTAACGGTATATTTTTTTCTTAGCCTTTTGTGTCTTTTTATCAAAATAGTTATCCACATGAATAAGCTTTTCAAATGAAATATATTTTTCCTTGTTTTGTGCGATAACTGTTAGTTGTTCTTTGTTTAAGCATAATTTTTTAAGAAATAGATGAGAATCATAATTATGCAAATTATGCAATATAACTGGAATAAAGTTAGGTATTCTGTAATTTATGTTGCAGAGTGAATGAGCTGGACCTCTATAAAGACCAGTTATATGACAATGATCTGCAACCCTGTCATTTAAAAGAGGTTTATTACAAATATGACAAACTGTTTCATAGTTATGATAAATTTTGTCCAGTTCCTTCAAATGAAGCATCTTTTTAGGAACCTTTAAATATTTATTTCATATGTTATACACGTCTCTTTCTAAAGAATTTATATATAATGTATCACAATTTTGACCTCTATATCTTTCAAATTTAGAATAATTATCGTCGAAGGAACATTTAATGTAATAGGCAAATGAATGTGGAATATGTTCATATTGTTTTAAGGTGTATGAAGTATTAGTATTTTTTTCAACATTGTCATTATTTAAAGGCTTTAAAATGCATTCAAAATCTGCATACACCACGAAAGGAACTTTCATTTGTTTATAATAATTTACAAATTTCAAAATATTATCATATGAATAGTTTCCAAATTTATCTTTTATTAATTCTTTAGAAGGTAGGTTAATTCGTAAATGATCACAATCATAGCTATTGTGTTGTAATAAGTTTTCTTCTGTAAGGAAATATTGTAAACAACCGTCGCAAATATATTTTTTTCCGTGATGTTTAGACATTTGTGCAGAAACTAATTTTGATAAATCTTTAATATAGCAATAATGAAAAGTTTTTTCATCGTCATCACTTATTAATATTGACATGTTGATTTTTTTTATTCGATGAATAATAAAGTGGACCAATTACTTCATACCCCCTTTTAGGATTTATAATTTCTAATCCATATACATTAATAGAAATGTTATTTTTTTCTTCAAAAATCTTAATGTTCTTTAGCAACATTGGAAAGTCTATACCTGACATATCCAAAACAGAAGAGTAGTGTGGGTAGGATGAAGTTTCAAAATCTAATCCGCTTGGTTGTTAAAGAGCAGACACAACTGCCCAGGCGAAGCAAAAGTTGTCATCATTCCTAATGTTGATCACAGCTTGACGTCTCTTGATCTCTTGAGGAAGTTCGATAAAAGATGAGGCTCTCAGCGAATTGTGCTTGTTAACATTAATTTCTAAATGAAGTAAATTCATCAAAGCCCATCCTGCAATGTAAAAATTAAAAAATTACTTTTTTGTTGCCGTTGTAAAATAGAAAATAAATTCTTTACCTGAATCTCTTTTTGCAAATTTGTCAGCTTTCTGGTCAATAATGGTGCAGATTTGCTCTAAAAGTTCTTTTGTCTGATATCCCTAGCAAATGACTTGGAACGGCGCATTAAAAGATTTGACATCATAGCTGTCGCTGCTGGGGTTAAAGCAGAAACCGAAAAGTTCCATATTTAGCTTGATACATTTATGTTTCTGCAGTTCTTGATCTATTAGATGTACAATTTTGTATTCCAAATGTTGAAAATATTCTTTCACATTTATGAAGTTTTGGGGTGAGGAAATCCTATAAGATATTATTCGTTCCCTGAATGCCGACTTGATAATTTCAACACCTTCTTCTAAGCCTATTTTGGAATTGTTCTTGTGCACACTAGATCGAAGATGTCCACCCCATAGACTTTGGTTTATATTTTTCTTGCATTCTTTACAATATTTTACAATATTTGTATAATCTATAAATTAAGAAAAAATATTTTACAAAATAAAACATGAAAAATAAAATGTTCTTACCTTTAACAAGCTTTGGTTGTTTCAACCAACTAGTGAGTGTTGTGGAATTTCATGTTTTTTAATATGTCGCAATAAATTATTCCTTCTAGTAAAGACTTTATTACATGTTACATACTTATGCATTTTTGAAGTTTTCTAGATAACAATAATAAAATTAATATTGTGCATTTTTATTTAGTTATAGTCAAATTTTGAAAAAAGCAATTGCATTTTTGAAGTTCTCTGGATAATAATAATAAAATTAATATTGTGCATTTTTATTTAGTTATAGTCAAATTTTGAAAAAAGCAATAGAAATTAATTGACTTTATCAATCCATTTCTTCAAATGAGTCAACTAATTTGTCAAAGGCCTGTTTAACATAATTCACCGTACTTGCGTCTCCCTGTTTAATTGTGATCAAATCAGTTAAATTTTGAATAGCGAAACCCAGACACTTAAGGTTTGCTACTTGTTTTTTATTTTTTTATTAATTTTAAATTTTTTTTAATGATAAATGATGGTTTCGAAATTGAATTTTGTTCAACTGGTGAATTATTAAGAGAAATATCCGAAGTTAAATTTGCTTCAATTTGTTTTTCTTGCGAATCAGAATTTCCATTATCATATGGTGAATTAATAAGAGATATAGCCGAACTTAAATTTTGATCAATTTGTTCTTCTTCCGAATCAGAATTTTCACTAAACAAAAAGGGAGAGCAAATTGGTCTCGGAGAATTAATTGACGATTTTAATGTTAAATAATTTGGATTAGATTTTTGAAAACAAACAATATCCTCATAGCTAGAATTTTCGAATTGATTTTCATCAATGTCATTCAGTTCGTCAAGAGTTTGTTTAGTTTTTGTTGTAATTAAGTCCGTTTTGTTGTCAATAATGTCATTAAGATCGTTAAGAGTTTGTTGTTGAGTAGCTGTAAATAAATGTTTTTCGTTGTTCTGTTTGTTGGCATTATTCTGAACTTGGCTATTGTAAATAATTTCATTCAAGTCCTGAATAGTTTGTTGTTGACTAGTTGTAAATACGTCTGTTTCATTGTTTTGTTGGTTTGCAGAATTTTGCATTTGAGTACATGTGTATAAGTCGAAGTCATTGTCAATAATTTTGCTACTAGATGCCAAAAAATTGTCCATTATGAAAAAAAATCGTAATAACAAATAAAATACCAAATAAAAGTGTCACAAATATAAATAAAAATGTCACCAATACAAATAAGAATTAAATTTTGCCAAATAAAAATGTTAGAAATATAAATAAAAATTAAAAAATTACCCAATAAACACAATGAAAACGCCAGAAAACTCACGAGCCCTGCACAGTGTGAATGCAGAAATCAATTGCATTCGTCTCTTCGCTGAGGCGATTTTATATGAAAAAGTGATCACATATCAAATCAAATCAAATCAAATCAAATATATTACGTAGAAAATGTTTACAATATTACTTGAAAAATGATTGCACACCTAGATGTATCATCTGTGTGTGTACAAAAGAAAAGAAATTTTGTTGTAATTACCTATTGCTAAATTCTTAAATTATAACCTATACTAAATAAATGATACTGCGTACAAACTAAGTACGTGGCTAACCTAAAATCATATAATTTCACACTAACATAAGCCATAGAATAATTTTAAAAATTATAGAATTTAAGTAAGACTTATTTGAAGTAAAAATTTGCTATCTACTTAAGGTGCCAGTAAATACCTCGAAGTTTTGTTTCAAGAAAATTGAGATTTTTTTACTAAAAAGGTTTCTGTTCTGTATACGTCGGATATTAAGCGGAAGCAAGTTATAAAGTGTAGGACCAAAGTATGTCAGATATCTTTGGTTTCTTGTTCTGGACAGAAAAGGAACACATACATACGGACTCCACCGATCTGCTTCTGGTATGAAAATTATTTAGAAGTTGCAGCCTTAGTTCGGGATGTTTGTAAACTATTAAAAGTACAGATTTTACATACAACTGTTGTCAGGTTAAAACTTGGGCTTCTTGATACAGAAGTTCGGTAGAGTATCTGGGTTTTTTTTTTGTAAATTACTTTAAGGAGATATCTTTGAGTTACATTTAAAATATTTAGTGTTGTATTAAATGCCTCTCCCCATATTGACAGACCGTATCTAATGACTGATTCAGCTAGTGTGATATATAATAATTTGAGGATATTGATTGGCATGATATTTCTGATATCTGATAGAATTTATAAATTAGTTTACGTAGTTTTGAATTTGTACTTTCTATATGTTTATCCCACTTAATATTCTGATCAATTACAACGCCGAGATATCTGATACATTCAGTTTTATTCAGAAAATCAGTGCAGTATGGTGTCTCATTTGATAAACACTGGAGCGTATGCATTTTTATCTGATTAGCATCAAATTGGTGAGAGTCAAGGATACTGAAACACATAAATTTTGTTTTTTCCATGTTCTTCAAGATAACTCGTTATTAAGTTATGGCATAATCCTCTTATTCCGTAGTTGCTTAGCTTGTTTAGAAGAATATTATGCAGTACGGTATCGAAGGCTTTGGCCAAATCCAAGAAGATCGCAAGGGGTTTTTTACTTCTATTAATAGCATTATAAATAAAGTTTGATACCGCATAAAGTGCGTCTTCCGTTGATCTTCCATGACGAAATCCAAATTGACTCGGAGAAAGAATGTTATGTTTTTCTATGTGGCTTATAATTCTGTCCCTTATACAAACTTCCAATACTTTTGCAATATTATTAATTAGAGATATCGGCCGGTAATGGCCCGGTAAATAAGTCTCTTTACCTTTATGAATAGGTATGACAACCGACTTCTTCAATTCACAAGGAATTTTACCCGTCGAAATGGAACAGTTAAAAATATGTGTTAGAGGCTTAGCAATAAAATTTCGTATTTCTTTTAGCATTTTACTAGTAATTCCGTCTAATCCAGGTGCAGAGTTATTATTTAATCCGTTTATAATTTTTTTTACCTCCTCCTCAGATACTGGCATTAAAAATATACTCGAATAATTTATTTGGTTATTGTTATATTTTTTCTCAGAAGGGAGTTTGTCTGCCATTGTTTTACCAATATTTATGAAGTATTTATTAAATATGTCTGCAACTATTTCCTTATTTTGTTGTAAAACATTGTTATCATCTTTTAGCGAGAGATTTTGGTTATTTTGGGTAGTATTTTTATACTGTAGTTCTTCATTTATTATTTGCCACATTTTTTTGGGATTTTGCTTGGTTTCCTCAAATTTGTTTTTAAAGTAGTTTGCTTTAGTTTTTTTTATTAGTTTATTTAGAGTATTTTTATAACTTTTGTACTCAGTTATAAGTGTTGCATTATTTTTATTTTTTAGAATTTGTTTTTTTAATATGTCCCTATGTCTAATAGATTTTACTAGGCCCGAAGTTATCCAAGGCTTTGGTTGTTTTGTCCTTACAGTTATTGTGATTTTTTCATGTGAAGATTTAATGGCGTAGTTTAATTTATTACTAAAAAATTCATATGCAGATTCGCTTTGGTTTTTGTCATGCACATAATCCCATCGAGTTTCCTCTAATATTTGCTTTAATTTATTATAGTTGAGATGCGCAAATTTTAATAAAGGACTGTATATTTAAAACAATAGGAAGATGATCTGTTATATCAGATGTAATAATATATGGAATAAACCGAAAAGTATCAGTTATTTTCAGGGGGCAGTGAAGAAAAACATGATCGATACAAGATTCGCATTCTATTGTTATCCTGGTTGGTTTATTTATATAACTCAAAAACCCGTTCTTAGTCAGAGTATTTTCATAATCATTTACAGCTCCATTCGGACTCATTAAATTTATATTAATGTCTCCACCAAAAATACACACTGCATTGTTGTTTTTATTTAATAGTATTTCATTAAGGTCAGTAAGAAAGATAGTAACATCGGATGATTGTGGTCTATACAGCGCAAAAATTTGATAAGTAATTTCACTATATTTGAAGTTTAAAATTGAAAAAGTCACATCGTTACCTTATATTCTCAAAACCGTCAACATGTATAACCTTCCTGACCAAAACTAGTACACCATCATTTTGGTTGAAATTCCCGTTTGAATAAAAAGTGTTATAATTTGTAAGCTTAAATTTAACCAAACAGTTAACCTGCCAAGTTTCACTCAAAATTATGACATCAAAAGTGCAGTCTAAACTCTCAACAAACAACACAAATTCTTCGAAGTTTTTTCTAGCGCTTCGTATGTTAATATGTACAATATTTATTAAATCATTTTCATTGGAGCGCAACTCAGTCGGACAAATATTTAAGGTTTCAATGTTAGCGAAAGAATGCAATTCTGTATAAAAATCAATCGTATTCATTATTCATGTACACCTAAAACACTAATATAATAAATATGTCAGTCTTTCTTTTACGAACAAAAACTATATCTCACTCCACGCAGATGAATGTAAAAGAGCAAAATTATAAAAAAATAAGCAATCTCTAAAAAAACATAATTTATCAAAGTTAATATATCGATAAACCTACCAATGTTCCAGAATCAAATCAAAATTGCAATCTACAATTGTACAATATAACACAGTATTGTACAATAAATAGCTGTATCAAAAAAGAAATTCCAAATCAAATCTATTGTTAGTATTCCACCCAGATTCCAATAAAAGATTATTTACAGTCACGAAATCTTGTAGCACTAATATGAGAATATTGAATATTAGAGAGCTTCAGCCAACATGTCATTATAATTTAATTTAATATGGATCTTTTTCTTGGTTGATGAATCCCCATATGTCCTAATTAAAGTTGAACGACGATCATACAACCACTTTCCCAAGCCGAGCAACGACCTTACCCCCCCCCCCCCTTTCCCCTCCCCTCCCCCCGGAACCCCGAATTCCCGAGACTCAAATCTCGGCTCCCCAATTACCGGCTACCCTTTTCAGGTTAAGATAGGTTAGGTTAGGTTAGGTTAGGTTAAAAAAGAAGAAAGGAAAAAAAGGAGAAGGAAGGAAAAAGGAGAAGGAAGGAAAAAGGAGAAGGAAGGAAAACGAAGAAAAAGAAAAAAGTGATAGAAGGAAGGGAGAGAAAGAAGATATGGTGAGGGTACGGGGTTAGGGGGGTCTTAGGTTAGGTTAGTTTAAAAACGAAGAAAGGAAAAAAAAGAGTAGGAAGGAAAAAGGAGAAGGAAGGAAAGAGGAGAAAAAGAAAAAAGGAGAAAAAGAAAAAAGGAGAAAAAGAAAAAAGGAGAAAGAAAGAAGATGGGGTGAGGGTGGGGGGGGTTAAGGGGGGTCTTAGGTTAGGTTAGGTTAAAAAGGAAGAAAGGAAAAAAAAGGAGTAGGAAGGACAAAGGAGAAGGAAGGAAAAAGAAGAAGGAAGGAAAAAGGAGAAAAATAAAAACGGAGAAAGAAGGAAGGGAGAGAAAGAAGATGGGGTGAGGATGGGGGGGGTTAAGGGGGTCTCCCCCCTTATGGGGGGCTGGCGAAGCGGGGGGGGGCCCGAGGTAAAGTGACAAGGAAAGGAACAGTGAAAAAAAAAACTTAAGTATTGCAGTAGGATCTGAGAAGGATATCACGCAGGAGTGAAAGTGGTGGTCGATAAGATATATACTTCAGAACAACCACTCGGTGATCATACAGTATCATTCGCTGTAATATCAGTTGTCGCAGCAAATCTATCTATCTAAATCTAAAGTTCCTAACGATGGCAGAAAATATGATTGGAAACGCTGCCCAAATTGAAGAAAATAATATGGAGATCGCCGCTCAAATTGAAGAAAGAGAAGAAATTTTTATTAACTTGGAAGGCGATTCCATCAGTTATAAACATTCATTTTTGGACAAATCATCTAGGCTTGTCAGAAGATCATTCTTGTTCAACATCGACATTAATTATATTGAGGAAGATGATCAGGAAATTGACGAAGGGGTAGACATGGATGGCAAACTGCTAAATTTAGGAACCGAGGCTGACGTAAAAGTAAGCAAGTTTAGGGCTAGTGAATTATTTAATAATTTTGAAGAAAAAGGTGTATGTGTTATACAAAGCTACACTAAAATTGAAAGTCGAAGACTAGGAACATTTGCTATTTGCCTTGCTTGTAGTGCAATTCACATGAGATATTTACGGAGAGGGGAGTCCGATCATGTGAGCTGCCACTACAAAAGAGCTTATGTTGTTAGTGCTTCTGATTTACATTCTGCTATTTGTAGGATACATCTTTTTTTACTAATTCCTGAACCTGCTTGCTTTTACTGCAATAAAAATGAAAAAAAAAAGAGATGGAAGATTATGTTGTTAAATATTAATATTAAACATAGTTTGTAAAGGTGGTGGGTAGATTATTTTAACAATATTAATTTTAAACATAGGTTATAAACGTAATGGGTAGATTATGTTAAAAATATAAATTGTAAATATAATAAGTAGAATACGTCAACAATATTAATTTTAAAAAATGTCAACTGTTACTATAAGCGGTTATATATTTTCAGTGCTATATGCAAAATACTTCTTTTTATTCTAACATCTGACCCTGTATTTTTTTTATTGCAACAAGAACGAAAAATGAAATAGCTAATCATATGTAAAAATGTGTAGATTATGTCAACTGCCACTATAAGCGCGCATATATTAGCATAAAATTTTGTTAACGCTTGTTTCTGTATTCAATTGAGTTTTCTCTTACTTGATGCAAATTATATTAATATTATTAATATAATTAAAAAATAATAATTTTTAATTTCCACTGTTTATTTTAAAAATGTTAAACCATAACAATTGTTTTGTGATGTGATGTGAAAATTAGTATGTATTAAAAAACTTGTTTAGAACATTGTTGTTTCAATATAGGAAAAGGAAAAAAATATATTAATATAATATTATTAGTATAATTAAAAAATAATAACTTTTAATTTCCACTGTTTATTTTAAAATATTACACCATAACAAATTAGTATGTATTAAAACACTTAAAGAATATTGTCGTTTCAATATAGGAAAAGGAAAAACTGTGTGTCAATTATTATATATTTACATTTACTTTTTACAAATTTATTTGACCAGAGTTTTCACAAACACAAATTATGAAAAATATTATCCTCTTTTTAAAACTACAACAAAATGATATCTAATCACATCTTTGAAGATTTGTACCAAATAGTAACATCTAGTGCGACATACAGGACAATTGTTTACCATTATAGAACAAAAATTTTCATCATTCCATCTTAAAATACATTTTAAACAAAAAATGTGAGAACATGTATTTGGTCTACATGAATCATAATATTCGATTATTTCAAAACAAATAGCACAAAACACTTTTTTCTCTTCACTCTCAGTTTTGTTCAAATTTTTTAAAACAATCCCATTTTCTTCTTCTCGAACTAATGGTATAGTTTCTTCTCAAACTCCTGGTATAATTTCTTCTAGGCTAATTGTCTGAAGCGGAATGGATCGATTTCTTTCTCCAACTGATTCACTCATTTTATTTTAATATTATTAATAGATTTATTCAACAGATTTTTTTCTTTTAACAGTCACTCGTACCTTAGCATACTAAAATGATATTGATGCCTCTATTTATAAGACTTAAGAATGCAAAATCAAATGTGGGAGGACAAAGAGAAAAAATTAAAAATAAAAGGGGAGGAAGATAAGAATGAGGGACATGAGAGAGAGGAAGAGGAGGAGGAGGAGGCGCTCCCCTATTTTAACTACAAAAAAGGGTTGATGTTAAGCTATGCCGCAAACTGACAGATACAGTGACGGTCCGTCGGAATTGATAAAATATACTTTTTGGCATGTAAGGACGCTAAAACGTGAAGATATGTAAAACCTAAGAGGATGATTCTTTTTACGATTTCAAACCATTTTGTTCCGCTATCTTGAATTAATACCTACCACAATTTTACTAGTTCATCTCTATACCACAATTAGTTATGGCACATAATTTTAATTCAATTCATTAATAAATTTATCAGATTGAATTTTTAAAAATTTTACTAGCCGCCATTTTGTTCCGCCATCTTGGATTCGTATCAGTTGATTCCTATATAATACTTGATTTTTGTTCAAAATTTGAGATAAATTGGGTAAGCAGTTTTTTGGTAATATTTTTTTTACATTTCACTAGGCCGCTATTTTGTTTCGCCATATTAGATTTTTACCAAAATGTTACGAAGTGATCTTCATATGACCCTTAATTTTTGACTAAAATTTAAAGTCAATCGGGTAAGTAATTTTTTAGCTATGCCGCAAACAGATAGACCGACAGACCTGCAGACCAACGGGATTGAGAAAACATGTTTTTTCGGCATCTAGAGACCCTGAAACGTAAAGATCTGAAAATACTTGCCTTTTAAGAAGGGAGTAAAAATATAGATTCCAAAATTATATTATGCACTAGCTTGAAATTATGTTGTTTATTTCCTACGGGTTGATTGTATCAGCGATATCAGGTGAACCCTGGTCCACGACCTTTGGTGTTCACTTGAGCTTGCATAGTAAGCCGTTTATATCAAGGCGGTCTATAATATGAAGTATATATTTTTGGTTTTCCTCCATTGCCGTCATATTGTTTTCTTAGCATTTCTTCAAGTTTTTAATGTACCTCCGTAAAAAAAATATGAGCCCTGCTAGATATCGTGTACAATGTGCAATTGATATAAAATAGAATATTGTGGCTACAATTTGTGTTATATTCTGGTTGGTACTGTGCATTGACTTGTGGTATTACTGCGAACCATATTAAATGTTGCTTTTGAAATATTAAAAATATTAGGTAAGCTGTTGCTAATGATATTAACGTGTGCCATATTACCATAATACTGTGACTTTCTGTAGCCCATTTGTATGTTTGGTTTACATAAGAGTACGCTTGTACCTGTAATTTGTCTTGTTTGACGACAATAATCATTTATTTTTTCAACCACTACTAAATGAAGGTGATGTGTTCAATGATACATGTTTGACCTTTCTAAACGAAAGGAAATTTAACCAATTCAAACATTTTCCACTGAAGGTTTTTTCTATTAATAGGTATTTTTATGTGTAAGACCAGTTCACCGCTAGTGAAACTACAGTCGCTAATTAGATGTTTGTATTATTTTGAAACATCTTGAAAATGGATGGCCAGCTCATAGTTGCCTTTATCCAATTATTTGCTGAGTTTTAACAAATCTTGTCTGTGGACCGAATGTTTCAGGCCTGCCGTTAATACTAGATGAATGCAAGCATTTAGAATGTCCTGTGTTCTCATGGTTCTGCCAAGTATAGCAATATTTTAAAAAAGATCGGTATTTTTTTCTCTGTAGCTATGTGTTTTTGTTCTATTTCATCTGCTCTTACTTGATTTATAACGTTTTCTGTATAATATTTTAAATTTTTATCCTATTTTCAGTTATTTTTAGAGTTGTAGTACTTTTTCCTGTACTTTTTCCACTGACTGGATTCCTCGGCTATGCCTTTTATAGCTGATCCTTCACTTTTTTGATGTAGTCCTATGGGTTCCTTATCTCATCATTGTCCCTCACCATGCAGTCCAACTTTTGTTTTCTTGCCCCAACAATCACCAACTGAGGGCGCTCGCTTTAATTTCAACCTTCTTCTCAGGTGAGCAACATTTTAGCTATCTGCTAGTGTATCTATCTTATTGTTGAGTGCTTCTGTGACTTCTTCCATATATTTTAGGAATATACACTTTTTTTCTTCTAGGCACCTTTGATTCAACTGTACTTGTACATGCAAGAGGTTCATGTTGTTGGTTAGAAGTAGTGATACTTCGTATGATATTGTTCCGGATTGGTCGCAACACAAACACGTAGTTTCTGAATGCACTGCTTTTATTAAGAACACAGCTTACAGATATCAAAGGTAAATACTGGTTATACCTAATAATCCTAACTAAGGTAACTTTAAACTTGTTAATATCAGCTTGTTAGCACTTCGAAATTTCAAACAAGATTGAATCAAAATGTTGTCGTGCGGCGCGTTTACATAGCTTTTAGGAAAGGATGGAGTCATCTAAAAATTATATTATAATCTAAATACTATAGGGTGAAAAGAATTAAGCCTAATAGAACATTCAAGAACGATTTTTGATATTATAATAATCATTACATGGTAATAAGTAAGGTAAAGCCTGGGCTATAGATTGTAAAAGTTTGCGTCTTGCGTCGTCCGTTTGAGCTAAGAGTTTACGCTGATTCTTAGCCCGTGTTATAGATTGAAAACGTTTACGCTTTGCGCCGCCTGTGGAACTAACCTCACATCTATAGCTATGGGTAAAATTATTTCAGTTCATTTAAAAAAAACCCGATTAAAAGAAAATTGTGTACCAACGCTTTTCCCAAACTACTTCAATTATATGTCAAAAAACGTTCTTAACCGCAAAAGTAAAGATGAAAAAAATATAAGTCAAGGCAACTCCCCAGTACTAGTAAATTTCCTACAGAAACTCCCAATTTAGATAAAGTTGAGTCTGACAATGACAATATAAAAAAAATTTTAAATTTGTGACTGATATTCTTTTAAACCTAAAAGGTTCTAACGAACTCACTCAAAATCTAAAATTTCTCTCAGAACAGTTAACTTTGTTAAGTATTTCAAAAGAAAGGTATCGATATTCACCAAGCACCATTGTGTTATGTTCAATTTTGTTTACAATTAGCCCTCATTGCTATAAATATTTGCGAAGTCATGCTCCTATTATCTTACCTCATCCTAACACAATAAAATCTATTTGCAATAGATTTTTAACACATCGTCATATCAATGAAAGAATTTTTTTTTATCCTATGCTCGTAACATTTTTCAATATTTAACAGATAAAGCAAAATATGTTACATTATTTTTTGATGAAATTCACATCGAACCCTATTTGGATTACAAGGCAGGCAATACCGTAGGAACATCAGTAAATAATAAAGATACCTTAGCAAAATCCGCACTAGCATTTATGATCACTAGTCCTTGCTCAAGCCTTACAGAAGTCATTCATATATCTCCTGTAGCTAAACTCAATTTAGAAATATTATATAGTTTTATCAAGACCATTATAGAAAATTTAGAAGAAATTGGGTACATAGTATTTTGTACAGTTAGTGACAATAATGCAGTAAACAGTAAAGCAATGAGTAATTTTTTACCCCTTAATAAACTCAGTATAGTATTCCCACATCCTATTGACCCAGTAAGTCCCTTATTTTACCTTTTTGATACTGTTCATTTACTGAAATGTACCTTTAACAACAGGCTTAATTCAAAACCTGACCACATTTTCTTATCCCGATTTTGAGACAGCCAAAAATAAATGTGCTTCCTATTCTGTGATCAAAAACTTATACTTAGTTTAAAGGCTCTATTTCCATCATCTCTTGAACAACAAAATGTAAAATTAGCTTTTAAAATCTTTAATCCCTTTATTATAGAGGCTCTCAAAGGTCTTCTTAAAAATTTCTTACATTCACGAGATACCGCAGACTTTATTAGTATTATATTGAAATGGTGGAAAATTGTGAACGTAAAATCTCCCCTTAAGGGAAAACATTTGTTAAATAAATATTAATGCTAAAAATGCAAAATTAGCTAGATACTTTCAGTCCAACTAATTTTACAAATACGCTGACTCGACAAACCAACACTGCATTAAACCATACCATTCATAGGCTTCTTGAAGTTACTAATACTGTTTAACTGAGCTTAATATGAATTATGTATTACTAGGCATATTTCAAACCGACCCATTGGAAGGGCGTTTTGGAAAATATAGGCAATTAGCTGCTGGTCATTATCATATTTTAGTTCGAGAGCTATATGAATCAGAAAAAAGACTTAGAATTTATTCTCTAAAATCTAGACATTATGAGGACATTAATATAAATCAGTTCTTCGAACCTCCTGAATGTGAAACACAGTCATTAGAAACCAATTTAAATTCTGAACATGTTAATATATAATTTATTATCTAAAATCATAGTTACATAGTCTGATATCGAAGCGTCCGAAGCTATACAATCAGAACTCCCAGTAATAACCTATTTAAGCGGATATTGCTGCTATATTGGTTTTAAAAAAATTAGTTGTACTTTTTGCAAAGAAAACTTAACTCTCAATGAACTTTGTACTGTAGACGATTCTTATAATTTAATTAATTCCTTAAGTCGAGGTGCACTTTTATATCTTCGAGAACAGGTAGTAGATGTAGTTTCAACCGCATATATTATATTTAAAAAGCTAATTGATAAATTTGAAGATACATTTTTGGATATTTACAAGAAAAATTTTTTTCTTTGGGAGTTGTTTTTAACTTATTTGAATAAAAATACATTTTAGCTACTTTTGAAGGTTGTAAAAGCCAGCTAAAAATTAATGTTTCAAAAATCTTTTATAGTAGCATTTCAAATACATTTCCTAATAATTATTGCTCTAAACGTAATCATAATTTATTAAATAAAAACAAAAAAAAAAAGAAACTAAGCCCAGACTTTTAATAAATAGGTAGTTATGAAATTAAAACCTAGAACAAGTTTCGCATTTTTGTATTACTGGGAAGTATCATCAATACAATATTTTTCAAAATTTAGCAAATAACAACCTATTAAATTCTTGATCATATAGACTTACCACAGCACAGGCATATACCACTTACCTAAGCTTGAAACCATACCCGATTTTGACAAGTTAAAATAATAAGCTATTATATTTTTGATCATAAGATTCATAAGGACTCGCCACAGACATATATTACTTACCCAACTTGAAATCGTACCCGATTTTGAAAATATAAAACAATAACCTATTATATTCTTGATCATATGGACTCACCACAGGCTTATACTACTTACCTGGACTTGAAACCTTACTCGATTTTGGCAAATAACGTGGGTTTGACAAAATAGGACAATTAGTAAGCAAAAATCATACCGACATCTGTTTGAAATTTTGCGGTAGATCCGGGCAAACGTTCTCGGGTAAGAACACGGAGAGGTTTAGTGGGTAGGGGCTTTACCGAGTCCCACACTGTTCTGGAGTGCCTTGTGCATAATAGTTTGTGCGTAAATGCATTCCTCGTCGTGTAACAAAAAAAAACGAGTAATCGCTTAAGATTCAAAAACTCATAAAATAAACCCTATAAACTGATGTTTATTTGCTAAAATAAAAAAAATCCTCATTTAAATATGCCCCTGTAAATAACCCGTACCCTCTAATAAAGGAATTGAAATAACATAGGCCTAAATTTGATGACGTCATGCGTAAGCGCGTAGGCCTCGTTGTTTAGTAGGTATTGGTTCTAAGCGTTTGTTTTTCTTTCTTGGCTAGTTTGTGTAGTTCGTCAAGGGGATGTTTGTTGAGTTTTAAGAGTTTTACTTTCTGTTGTTACTTGTCTTGGAAAGTAGTCTTACTTCATAGTCTGTTCGTAATTCAAATGCTGGTGGGAGTTCAATCAGAAAGGTTCCTTCGAGCACCATTATTTTTGAAGTTGAGCAATGTGTTGAAATCTTAGTTACTTCTGCTGTATCAGTATAGTGTGCTTCAGATATTTTCTGAATTAAAGTGGAGTTAATAGAAACAGGAACCTGTTGACAAGAGGCTTCGTTGTTACTTAGTTGAAGAATTTCGTCTTGATAATTTTTTCGGGCCATAGGAACCTCCATTTTACTTGCAAGGCAAGTCCATGTATTGATATAAGAAATCATGTGTAGCTAGATAGGGGGCTGAGAAAAGGTAAAAGTATGAAAAACTGCCAGAATGAAGAATCGGAAAATGTCGTAGCATGTTGTGAGATCTTCTTTTAATGTATATAGAAGTTGATATTCCACATTCATCCAGATTCCAGCATCTTCTGCACAGTCCATCCTAATTCGTCGAATTTTATATGGCTGTTGCGACGAATGTTTAGTCTTGCAAATTTTATTGTTGTGTCTAGGTCATTTAGGATTTTCGGTGACTACTTGAAGAGCCAGGTTTATTTGATCTAATCCATTTCTCGCTTGTAGGAACTGGTTGAAGTCTGACACTAATTTATTCCGTTTCGAGCTAATTTTGTTCGCTGTGGCTTAAATTGTTTCTTCCTTGAGATTTATAAAGGTGATGGTTTTGTTAAAATGCTGCATAATTCTTTTGTTTAGGCTCATATGCTTGTTGACTTGGCTGATGATATTGTTCTGATTTTCTTTTAGTGAGGAAATTTCGGCATCGTCTTGGTCAAGGTTCCCGGAGATAGTCTTTATAATGCTTTCTAGTTCATTCAGAGGTCCTCTTTTAGGTCTGAGTGTTGGATATATCTAGCGAATTTTCTCGTCCTGCTTTTAGGAGGAGTTTTGTAGGATAGCTTAGGCCATTCTGTACAGCCGCTATTATTGCTTCGTACTAGCTTTCTAGGGTTTCCAATTCTTCGGCTAGGTTGAAGGTCGATGTAATGGATGAAGTCGTACCGCTGAAAATGGCGTACTACTTCCACTATTTTAACTTATTTAGTAACACCTAGTTAAGAACATTCGAATCTTTTAATGTCTTACTCATAAAAATCGGCCCAGGCGTTTAGTCTGAAGGTGATAAAAAATAATGGATACAAAATACAAACAAACGTACATTAATGCCTGTTAAACATATTAACCTCCTTTGCATACTCAGTTGGGTAAAAGCAACTAACCTAAAGTAGCTTTTTTGGAAACTAAACTACTTTTCGTGTGTACTCCAATATTCACCCAACCTAACTTTTGCTCAAAAATACACAATACATTGTGACCCTCTAATCTTGGTGTAGGTTTTTATTACGTGCAGAGAGAATTTAAAAAGGACGTAAGTAATCATTTAGTAGTTAGCTGATCATAATTTTTAACTTTGATTAAATAAATTTAAAAATTCCTGCTGCCGGTCATGCAGAGCTGTTAGATTACTCCAAAGCAAATTTTGACTTGATTCACGGGAAACAATAATTAAATTCAATAGATATTGAAAAAAAAGTTACCCCAATACTTTTACCTCTTTACACGTATCTCTCTTACACGTTCCTCTTTCGTATTAAGCAGTAATACTGAAGCGACTCTTGGTATAAACCACTCAGAAACATAATAGCGTCTCCGGATAACTATTCACATTGCAATAAAATCTATAAAATAGTTTGAGTCCCTTGCCTTACTCTAATGATTATGAATGGAAAATACGTATACCTTAATTGATCAACTTGTGATCATTTCATAACCGTCAATCGTTTTTAAAAATCTTCCGCTTGTCCACAGATATATCAATATATTGTTCTAGACTAGGACCCGTACAGGGTCTCCCATTTCAATACTTTTGCTGGGTATCTCAGTTATTATTGAAAATAGAGATGCTGCTTTCGCGATACTGTGCAAATTTTTCGTGAAACAAAAGATACAAGCGATTGAAAAAGTAAAAACAAATTATTATAAAGTATTACGTATTTGAAAATACGTAAATGGAAAACTCTGTATATTTTAAGGCAGCTAAAAGAACATCCTTTCGCGCTTTTCAAAAATACATTACATTTGATATTTATTTTAAATAATAAGCCCGCAACTTGGAATTATTAACAAAATAATTACAATTTTGGTTATAGGTACACGGTGGAAAACAAAAGGCTTTAATGACAACTATTACTGCTTTGAATTTGAACTTGGGTAGGAAACTGGTTGTCACATTTTATGGTCTAAATAATGGCTAATATGAGAAACTATGAAAATTACCAAAAATATGGCAGGCTTGTTTTACTCAATGGAATAAAAAGGCAAATGTAGCTTCTGAATTATATTTAAATGGGCGAGTCCTAAGTTGTTAGTTACAATTTTTTTTAAACAATTTTGACGTTTATTTTAATAGATGCCCGGAAAGAAAGGAGCCTTTCTCAGATATTTTTTTTTAGAACCAGAAAAAATTTTAAGATTATGGAGTTGTTATGCGCCCGCAGCCAAAATTATATAAAAAAGAAAATCAAGAAACGGATAATGTTAATGTTTTGGCTTACGTGGCGGCAAAACATCTTTAACCGCTATAACACTCGGCATATCAAGAAAGTTTAAATTTTGCGTGGGATGTTGAATGATAAATCTTGAAATCATTTAAACATCCTCTTTCAACAAGATGGA
The DNA here is from genome assembly GCA_030620095.1 of Kuschelorhynchus macadamiae. Lineage (NCBI taxonomy): Eukaryota > Metazoa > Arthropoda > Insecta > Coleoptera > Curculionidae > Kuschelorhynchus > Kuschelorhynchus macadamiae. Next base: position 383,397 of record JAUTXW010002153.1, on the reverse strand, counting down.
GGTCGTAGTAACAATATATATATATATATATATATATATATATATATATATATATATATATATATATATATATATATATATATATATATATATATATATATATATATATATATATATATATATATATATATATATATATATATATATATATATATATATATATATATATATATATATATATATATATATATATATATATATATGTATATATATATACATATATATATATATATATATATATATATATATATATATATATATATATATATATATATATATATATATATATATATATATATATATATATATATATATATATATATATATATATATATATATATATATATATATATATATATATATATATATATATATATATATATATATATATATATATATATATATATATATATATATATATATATATATACTATATATATATATATATATATATATATATATATATATATATATATATATATATATATATATATATATATATATATATATATATATATATATATACAGGGTGGCCCAACGAAAAGGTCCCACCCTTATTTATGACTTTCCTGGTATATTTTGGGAAAAACGCTTGGACACGTCAATTTTGATTTTTAGGGGGACGTCTTTTCATGTATGATTGTATAATACAGGGTGTTCCAAAAATAAGATATCGCATTACACTTGACATTTTTAAATGGAAACCCCCAATTTTTTTTCTATTTTTGGATTCTCCAGGAAGTTTTTAGTAACTTTTGTATAATAGAGTTTATACCTATCTTCAACCATTTTGAAGTTTTTTTAATTTTTTTTATAAAATTCGCCTCATTTAATTTAGTACTGATAATACGGAAAAAAATAATAATCACCGATACCAGCAAGAAATTTAGCATCCGTCAATGTCATCGTAAATCATAGAACAACTTTATCTTTGATTTGAAATCGTTAAGTTGCCTAGTTCTATTATAATATTTTGCAATGATTTATTCAATTCAAGAAAGGGTCGAAATAACGAAACTGTATTATCAAAACGGAAGCATTGCAAGAGCTACCGCCCGGTTGTTTAATGCGTTACATCCAGACAAAAATATTAACCATAAGTATGTGGCTAAATTAATAAGAAAATTTGAAGCAACTGGATCTGTATCTAATATTCGCCGGAATCAGGAAAATCGTCCAAGTAGAAATGAAGCCAGAGAAATAGCAGTTTTGGGACACGTGGCTCTTGACAACACCCAAAGTACTCGTGGTCTGGCTACTTCTTCAGGATTTACACGCTCAACAGTGCAAAGAATTTTGAAATCCTATAAATTTCACCCGTACAAAACTAAACTTGTCCATGAGCTTAATGAAGACGATTATGATAGAAGGTTGGAGTTTTGCGAATTAATGACACAACGTTTGAACAATAACCCAAATTTGTTATTTAACATTTGTTTTTCGGATGAATGTACCTTCTATTTACATGGTGCTGTAAATAGACATAATTGTCGATATTGGAGCGACTCGAATCCACATTTGTTTCGAGAGGTACATTCGCAATACCCACAAAAAATTAATGTCTGGGCCGGCATTTTCGGAAATCATATTGTAGGACCTTTCTTTATTCCTGGAAACTTGACGGGGGAGTTGTACTTGGACATGTTGGAAAATACAATAGAGCCACGAATAACCGAAATAATAGAAAATGAGGTTAATTATAATGAAAATTTTCTTCATTTCCAACAAGATGGTGCACCACCGCACTATGTAGCTCCAGTACGACAGTTTTTGGACACCCATTTCCCAAATCAGTGGATCGGACGGCGCGGCCCCATTGAGTGGCCACCAAGGTCTCCGGACTTGAGTCCTTTAGATTACTTTCTTTGGGGACATATAAAAAGTAAGGTTTTTAGTACGAAGCCAGACTCCATCCAAGATCTTCGGGAGCGGATCACGGCGGAATGCAGACAAATAACTCCAGAAATGTGTGAAAATGTTAGGAATAGATTTGAGCAAAATATTTATTATTGCATGGAGGTAAACGGACACCACTTTCAACATTTATTACCACATTGACTTTTTGACACATTGTAGCTAAGTAACTAATTTTTGTTTAAATTTTAATGTGAATGTAAAACTGTAAATGGTTTAGTGTTCCTGATTCCGGCGAATATTAGATACAGATCTAGTTGCTTCAAATTTTCTTATTAATTTAGCCACATACTTATGGTTAATATTTTTGACTGAATGTAACGTATTAAACAACCGGGCAGTAGCCCTTGCAATGTTTCCGTTTTGATAATAAAGTTTCGTTATTTTGACCCTTTCTTGAATTTAATTTATCAATACTTGATATTATTCAATTATTCAAATAACTTCAAAATGGTTGAAGATAGGTATAAACTCTATTATACAAAAGTTACTAAAAACTTCCTGGAGAATCCAAAAATAGAAAAAAAATTGGGGGTTTCCATTTAAAAATGTCAAGTGTAATGCGATATCTTATTTTTGGAACACCCTGTATTATACAATCATACATGAAAAGACGTCCCCCTAAAAATCAAAATTGACGTGTCCAAGCGTTTTTCCCAAAATATACCAGGAAAGTCATAAATAAGGGTGTGACCTTTTCGTTGGGCCACCCTGTATATATATATATATATATATATATATATATATATATATATATATATATATATATATATATATATATATATATATATATATATATATATATATATATATATATATATATATATATATATATATATATATATATATATATATATATATATATATATATATATATATATATATATATATATATATATATATATTGTAACAGTTTAATTTTGTTATAAGTGCATGTCATTGTATGATTAATTTAATATTATAATCTACTACTTTAGTATTAAGTTTAGTGATTAATATGTACGCCTTGTTGGTTTGATTTACTTAGATTTTAGTAGTTTTGTTATTAGAAGCGGTTACATTGTTCATATTTAAGCGAAATATAAATTCAACACCTTTTGCAGCAAATTTCGGTACACACAGTGTCACCTCTCGATAAGTAGTTAATTTTGTACCTATATCTGAACTCAAAATATAAAGGAATAATTTTCTTAACGTAAATGGTATAAGTTTAGCGTTCGTTCATAGATGTCGCCAAAAAAAATCAGTTCAAATATAATTGTTGGATTTATTTAATTTTGCCGAATTTAATAATTATATACTGTATAAGAAAAACTTCAAATAGCACTTTAGACAATCTATTTATTTCCCATATATTTTACAGAGTAGTTTAGTAGTTTTGAAAACCTGTTCTCGAGTCCTTTATACAAGTCTTGGGATTTTCGTTTTCCTTGGCTAGATATGCTGCATTTTTAGATTCGAGAGTATATTTTGTATAACTCTTCTGTCGCTGTAAAAAAAAAACCAAATCATTAGTACCCCAATAAATTCTTTGATATAAAGTCCATATTATGTATTAATAATATTGAACTGTAAATACTTGTATAAAAAAAAGGTTGCCTTGATAAATATTTCTTTTCAGATATACATATGATTATTTTTAGACTATAGATACTATATATACACCACTTCATACTTTCTCTTAAATCTACATTTTATTATTCGTGTTTCCTTTTGCTGTGAATATGTAACATATAAAGGTATTTTCATTTAAGTTAGACATAAATAAACCAAAGGTATTTCTCGATTCAATATTAATATTCTTACCTTTTTTTCCTGAGACTATATAAACTACAGCCTTCTTATAATTTCTATCAATGTTTGATGTTCCGAAATTCAGATCGACTTTTGTTTTGTCCATAGTTGCATAATTACTTGGAGCCTAATATAAACTGAAATTTCGTTACGTCTGCGTCTAATGCATTTCCTAAAATAGTTAATAATTGTGTGAATAAATTCCTATTTTATGGTTAAATAATGAGTTTATACAGTTGGGAAAATTCTATTAAATTAAACTCAACTTACGTTTCATTTTTATGACATTTAACTACTCCTGCATTAGCACATCATTTTTTTTGACTCTTTGGTACTCTATTCCGGACTAATATTTGACTTTTCTGAGTGGTCCTTTTCCATTAGTACTAGAGTAATTAATTAAATATTATTTGTTTATTTACATTTCCATTTCGCCTTGGCGTTGCTTTTAAATTTCAGGTTAGTTGTTTCTGTCAATGTTATTATTGCGTCGTCTCGGAACTTTTCGGATCTATTCGGCTAAGACTTCCATATTAACTTATTCTCGGAACCCTCCATCCGGTACTTCCTCATATCCAAAGCGCAGGCTTCTTTTTCGCTGTTGCCAAGTGTATTCCTGCATTATTTCCTGTATCTTTCTCAACCAATGGAGAGTCGTTTTTCTTGTCTAACATGTTAATCATATCCTTGTTTTATTCCGTCTATGTGCTCTTTTGGCAAGGTTGTAAGCACCTGACATACTCTAGCCAATGGTATTCCGCCACCTTAGTTAACCAAAGTTCTAGATGGAAAGGAAGCTGGGGGAACACATTTTTCACTTTTCTGGTCACCTGCAGATAAACCACAGGTCTTCTGCGCGGGTCTGAGGAAATAATCTAGGAAAATCTTGGAAATCCGTCAGCGGGATTTTTCCTCAACACTGCATTAGTTTTTCGGGCACATTATAGTTTGCACTGTGAGTGTTATTTTTCGTGCTAGAAAATCTCTCTAAGAGAGGATTTCTGGACCAGACCGCCATTTTCCATGCCCTTGTACTTGGCACGTGAAACCATTTTTTTGACTAGAACTGAGTGACCCTATTGGATAGGTAATTTGCTTTAATATCATTTATCCTGAAAAGGATATTTTTTTTTTCTGAAATTTTGCATGATTTTCAATTTCGTAATTTGGTAACTTTTCTCATTTTTTTTTTGAAATTAACTTTTGCCCGGGTGAGACGATTATTTTTTTGATGCAACAGGGGCCAGTTTTTATATATTTTTTTTTGAAATCTTAAAAATTAAATGCAACTGTAACGAATTCATGCGAAGATAATTTTTAGTTTGTATTTCGTCGAACATCTTTTACCTCAGTAATTTGATTCATTTTCCTATTATATTAACCATATTTTGTGGATCGTAAATTGGCTCTATTTTATTTTAAAATAAAACCACAATATTTAAGCAGCTTGCATAGTGTGATTTGATTACTGCATTCGTTCTTTTTAATAGATAATAAACAGATTAATAAATGGCTTGCAGAGGTTTTCAGTAACAATTAAGTATGACGTAAATTGCTTTTCTTTTAGTTTATGGTTTTTTTTTTGCATTTTGATTTGCGGCTGGAAAATAATTAGTTAAATAAAACCCTTTTTTTTTAAGCTGGTTATATTAAAATTTAAATATATTTGTGCCTTTTGATTTTTCATATTGCTGCCTTATTATATCTATATTTTTTGTAAGTATTCTCACAACGTTTCGCTTAAATATTTGCTATTCTTCAGGTTTATACATACCTTCTTTTCTTAAGATTTTGCTTTTTTATTTTATTCACATTTTTATTTAAATTGGCCGAGGTCAGTTTAAATTTTCTATTTATTTTATACGGGAAATTGTTATAGTAATCGATTTTGTTACAAATTTATTTATTGTAAATTGAATTTAGTTATTGGAGTCAGTTATAATAATGTGCTTATATTTTTCTTACCCAACGTTTCGATTAATTTTAGGTCATCATCAGGGCCTAAATTTTTTTTAAGCATTAGAATTATTTCTACTTTATTACATATTGCTAATTTAAATCATTCGGATTCAGTCGAAACCTTGTATTTATTTTAGTGTTTACGCTGGTTATTGAGATTGTATTTGATAAAGTAAATTTTAGAATTTTCCTTTTCGATCTTAGTTTGTATTTGTGGATTTGTTGGATTTATTGACACAACGTTTCGACTGAATTTTCGATACCCATCAGGGTATTTTGTGCTTATTGATGGTATCTTTAGTGACTTCATTTTAAATTATTTAATTGTATTTTTTTTATTTTGTTGCTTGCGGTTTTAATTTATTTACAGAAAAGTTCTGATTAGTGTCTTGAAATTAATTAAATATTTTTTTATACTTCTCGGTAGGACTAAATTTTTAAAATTAAATTATTGTTCTGACTGTTCAATTCATTTTGAATCAGTAGAAACCTTTTGGGGATTTTTTTGAGTTAATTAAAATTATTTGGGTTTTCGTTATAGACTTTGAATCACTATGAAAAATTCTATAAAATTTTTGTTTTCATAGGGTTCAAGTCAGGGGCCAACTGTTAGCCACGGTCCTAATTTCAAGTCAGGGGCCAACTGAAAGTCACAGTCCTAATTTCAGTCAGGGGCTAATTGCAACTGCAAGTCACAGACAATTTCAAGCCACAAACTTAACTTCAAGACTCGGGACTAATCCCATGTCACGGGCCTAGTTTGAAGTTAGGAGCGCTAGGTGCTGCTGGATTTGGTGACACTTATTGTTTACTTTTTTTTATACCGTAACTGATAACATACTTATTGCTTATATATTTTTTTTTCTTTTATACGGTAATGGATAATAGATTTTTTTTCTTAACTTCATTTGTGTGTTTTATTTAGCTCACTCTTTTTCTTTTAAAGTATCAAGAGGAAGCAAGTGCCGCGAAGATCAAGGGGCTTTCCAATTTAAGTCGTTATAAATTGGTGGCGCTCATTTCTTTTTTTTTTTCCTTTAAGATTTCTTAAGTTTTCCCACGCCCTACTCTCCGGGTTAATTGAGCTAGGGCATCTACATTGCACGCTCTGTTGACCACGAGCTGTAATCTTGATACCTTTTTGTGATCGGAATAATTTCAAATAAAACAGTAATAATAATTATTATTAAATAAGAGCGTAGCAATCTTGTACCTTGGTTTTGAGAAAATCAAGGGTGACAATTTGGCGCCCAACGTGGGGCCCTTTTGAAATTCTTTTACTTTCTTTTACTGATTTGCTTTTGCTGCTCTTTTTGCTTTTAATTTTTTTTTTGAGCTTTTGAACTTAATGATTTTTTTTTTCTGTAAATTGCGTTGTTTTTCCCTGTGAGCTAAATAGACACCTTTTTGTTTACTAACCCTATTAATTTAATTTTTTTGCTTTATCGCTGATATTTGGTATTTATGCATATTTGATTATTTGAGTGATATTTGTGATATTTGCGTATTTGATTTAGTTTTATATTTGAATGGTTATTTGCCTTTAGTAAGTGTTTATGATTATTGACTTAGATTACAATTTTTTTGGCTTACTGCTCTATTTTTTTTTGCTTTGATATATTTGTTATCTCTTTTGCTTTTCGTGATATTTATTGTTTTGATCTTGCGTTTCTTTTGTTAATATTGTTACGATGGATTATAATATGCAAATTGGCTACCTAAAAAAAGACATGTTAATCTATGAACTGTCGGTTCGTGGAATTCCAGCCGATGATAGTAAAACTGTGGACGAGTTACGTTCTGCCTTACGACCTGTTTTCAATCTTGAGAAAAAGGGCAAATTATTGACTTATCCTGCTTATAAACTAGATTTTAATGAAGAACGCGAATATATAACAAAAACCTTAAAAGAATTACAAGATTCAATCACCACAATCTCTGGTGAAAATGCTAAAAATACTTTTGATAGGATTCAAACGCGGTTAGTTCATCTTTTAAATCGTGTAGATCGCATCCCTGTAGAAAAATTAAATGAGGAATCGATAAAAGATCGAGCGTCTTTAATGGGCGAAATCCTCAGTACTCTTGACAAACTAGAGCAAACATCAAAAAGTGATCCTACCTTAAGTAAAATCTTTAGTAAATTTCAAATATGTGACTCTGATTCGGATTCGTCTGAGTCCTCTGGTACAAGTGCCACTTCTAATAAAAATAAAGCGTCAGTATCATCGCGTAAGCAGTCTACGCCAAAGCATAAGCCTTCAGCTGTTTTTACTCACCCCTCTAGTACAAAAACTCAAAGAGTTGAAAAGTGGGGTCTTAAATTTACAGGTGACACTAAACATCTATCTGTTTATAATTTTTTGGAACGTGTCTCTGAATTGCGAATTGCTCGTGGTATTTCAGAAAAGGAATTGTTTGAGTCAGCTATTGATTTATTTTCGGGTCGCGCATTAAACTGGTTCCGCGCTAATTGCTCACGTTTTACTGATTGGAAAAGTTTATCAGATTTACTTTGCAGGCATTTTGAACCCCCCGATTATCGTTCTCGGTTGTTTAAAGAAATTTTAGATAGAACTCAGGATCCGTCTGAAAGCATAGTAGATTATTTATCAAGTATGAGTGCTTTGTTTAGGCGTTATGGTGGTATGTCGGAAGACGTTCAATTAGATATTATCTCTCGAAATTTATCTCATTTTTATCCTACTCAACTTAATGTGGTTAACTCTTTAGAGGAACTCGAGACAGAGTGTCTTAAACTGGAAGCTAAGAAATATCGTGCTGATCATTATGTTCCACCTTCTAGAAAACGCTATAATCTGGTTGAACCAGATTTTGCTTTCATAGCTTCTGGCGATTATTCTCCATATAATCCTGTAGCATATGTTGCTTCTGATTCATCCACCTCAACAGCAACTCCACTTCCCTATACAAATGTTCCCCCAGCCAATCGACCTTCTATCACTTGTTGGAATTGTAAGGCAACTGGCCATGTGAGTCGCCAATGCCCCAAAGATCGTAAAGTTTATTGTTATCGCTGTGGTAAAGCTGACGTTACCGTCAGATTTTGTCCCAAATGTTCAGTTTCGGGAAACGGTTTCCGGGAGAGTCGATAGGTCGTAAGATGTCTCCCACTTCAAATATTTTATCGACCAACGACACTTTTCTCAATCAGCACATTTTAGATTTTATTATTTCTCACGCTCATGGTGATGAACGCCCTTATTTAGGAATTTTTGTGTTAGGTCGTCCTATTTTAGGTTTATTGGGTTCAGGCGCTTCACGCACTATTGTTGGACAGTCTGGCTATAAAGTCTTACAGAATTTGGGTCTAAAAATCGTTAAACAGGAAACTAGATGCACCGTAGCTAATGGCAGCAGTTGCGTCAGTAGTGGGTTTGTTCAAACTCCTGTAACCTTGTTAAATAAAACTCGTATGGTTGATATTTTGGTCATTCCTGAGCTTTCGCACCAACTCATTTTGGGTATTGATTTTTGGAAGGCCATGAAGATCGTTCCAGATTTAAGGAAAGATGTTTGGCACTTCGCCAGTGATATAGGTTCTTCAGAGATTTGCTCCGTCGTGGATGGCACTACACGCACTTAATGAAAAGACGAAGAAAGATTCCTATCTAATTCCTTATATTTCAGCCATTTTAGATCGGCTCCGAGATGCACGATTTATTAGTTCCATCGACATTAAGTCTGCCTTCTGGCAGGTCCCTCTTAGTGAGTCTTCTCGAGAACTTACCGCCTTCACTATCCCTGGCAGAAACCTTTATCAGTTTCGCCGCATGCCTTTTGGGCTAACTAATGCGCCAGCTACCTGGCAACGTATTGTGGACCGAGTTCTGGGAGTTGACTTAGAAAATAACGTCATGGTCTATTTGGACGACATAATAATTATTTCGAAGACATTTCAAGAACATTTGAGAATCTTGAGTCTTGTTTTTGACAGATTGAGGGAAGCTGGTCTAGTGGTGTCTCGGGAAAAGTGTAATTTCTGTAAACCTGAACTAAAGTATCTTGGATACATCGTGGATGCTCGAGGACTGAGACCAGATCCAGAAAAGGTACAGGCAATAGTGAATATACCACCCCCTCGTAATATCACCGAAATTCGCAGGTTTGTTGGGACTGCTTCATGGTACAGACGTTTTGTACCCAATTTTTCAACTGTATTAGCCCCTATCAGTCGGCTTACTAAGAAAAATGTTAAATGGGAATGGACAACTGATTGTCAACAGTCTTTTAACGCCATAAAAGAAGCCCTTGTTACTGCTCCAGTTCTTACCTGTCCCGATTTCAATAGAACTTTTACTCTCCAGACAGATGCTTCATTCTTTGGCTTGGGTGCTGTTTTAACTCAACAGTTTGACGATGGCGAAAAGGTCATTGCTTACTTATCCCGCTCTCTTACCAAACAGGAGATGAAGCTAACCGTTACTGAAAAGGAGTGTCTTGCCGTTATTTGGAGTGTCGAAAAACTTAGGCATTATTTGAAAGGTGTTCATTTTAAAGTCATAACAGATCATCATTCGTTATTGTGGTTGCATAACCTTAAAGATCCACAAGGTCGTCTTGCCCGTTGGGCTCTCCGCCTTCAACCTTATGACTTTCAACTAATACACCGCAAAGGTAGAGAACATATAGTACCTGATTTTCTTTCACGTTCTGTCCCAGTTAGTACTGACTCAGTCGCTAGTGTCAATGAGATCAAACCATCTTTAGATTTTTCTAGAACATCAGACAAATGGTACCGTGGAATGTTGGCGAGGTTAGAGAATCACCCTGAAAAATATCCTTGTTGGCGAGTGGAAAACGGCAATTTGTATAAATTTGTCAAGTCAGCTAATCCTAACTTTCCAGATCATTCTAGTTGTTGGAAGATCGTCGTTCCCAAAGATAGGCGAAAGGAAGTGTTCCATCGTTGCCATGATAACCCAGCTGCGGGTCATGTTGGAATTTTTAAGACATTTTGGAAAGTAGCCGAAAGGTTTCATTGGCCAAAAATGAGGGCCGATGTGGCTAAGTATGTTCGCTCTTGTGCTCAGAACAAAATAGAGCAAAAACCTCCGGCAGGTTTAATGGGTAATCGTCCTGAAATCAAAAAGCCTTGGCAGTCTATCAGCCTTGACTACATAGGGCCATTGCCTCGTTCAAAACAAGGCAATACACACATTTTAGTAGTGACAGACTATTTCAGCAAGTTTGTCGAACTTTTTCCTTGCAGATCCGCTACCGCTAAGTCCTTGATAAAATTTGTTGAAGATCGAATTTTCCTCGTCTATGGAGCTCCTCAATTTCTAACTTGCGACAATGGGACTCAAATGAAATCTAAAGAATTCCAATCTCTTTGTGACAAATATAAAGTTAAAATATTTTACACCGCATCGTATTACCCTAGAGCTGATCACACCGAGCGAGTTAATCGTGTTGTAAAAACCATGCTTCGTTCTTATGTACAACAAAATAATCACCGAACTTGGGAAGATAACTTATCTTCAATTGCTTGCGCTATTCGCACGTCTCGTCACGAAACAACAGGTAATACATCTTTTCTAGTTAATTTTGGTAGGGAACATAAACTCTTCGGTCAAGATTTTTCAGACAGCATTAATAGACCCGATACTGAAAACCAGGACTACGTTAGAAAACGAGTTGAATCATTTCAACGGCTGTTTCAAATAATTCGTAAAAAAATTGAAACCTCTCGGCTTAAAAGTAAACATCATTATAATTTGCGTAGACGTCCTGTTAGTTATACTATTGGCCAACAGGTTTGGCGTAAAAATAAAAGTTTATCTGATCTCCCGAATTTATAGGTCCTTTTATTATTAAAAGAAAAACTGGAACTTGTACATATGAGCTCGCAGATGAATTTGGTGTAAGTAAAGGTATTTGGCACGTTCAAGATCTTAAACCGGTGCTAATCCAATCTGAATCCGATTGTCCATCTAACTAATTTAGAAAGATTAAAACAATATTTTTTTTTTATTCACACCATATATTTTATACTGCGTATTATTATAGTTTGTATTTTTTTTTCCTTTTCTCTTTATAATTTTAAGTTTAGGGTTAGAAACAATGCAATTTTTTTGATAATGTAAGACTCGATCAGAAACTAATGCTTTTGATTCTTTTAAAATTCACCAATTTTGACTGTTTTCCCAGACTTGATTTATACCCCGACTGTGACTTTTTTAACATGGCATGTCTGCTTTGTATACCAGGCCATTTCTTGCCATGGCAGTGAGCGGTACTACTGCTATTGTTATTTAGTTTCTGGACAAACTTATTTCTTAGAATAGGATAACATGTTTGTCTTTAGTGGTTTATTGAACAACTTTTCTTTTAATTTGTTTATCTTGTCAGTTTGTCAACCTTTGTTTTTAGGTTGTTTTGGCCTTAAAGGTCATCACCATGATTACATGGATCTCACAGCTTAGAATTTACCTTTTTTCGTCCCTGTATTCTTCTTTGTGCCCTGCGGCCTGGGCCTAAGAATTTGGTCGCGGCGGGAAACTGTCAGTGGTAAAAGCCCACTAAATGTCCACACCGTTAAAAACTTCGGCTTCCCATCAACCAAGATCATCGATGGGATATTTCTGGAATTTGTGCCCTGCGGCCCGGGCCTAAGAATTTGGTCGCGGCGGGAAACTGTCAGTGGTAAAAGCCCACTAAATGTCCACACCGTTAAAAGCTTCGGCTTCCCATCAACCAAGATCATCGATGGGATATTTCTGGGATTTGTGCCCCGCGGCCTGAGCTTTAGAATTCGATCGCGGCGGGAAACTGTCAGTGGTAAAAGCCCACTAAATGTCCACACCGTTAAAACCTTCGGCTTCCTATCAACCAAGATCATCGATGGGTTATTTTTTTTTTAATCTGGTCGCGACGATGACGAGTTCCACTCCCTGATTTTGACTAATGTTTTGCTTTTATTATTGGCTTATGATTATTATTGGTTTAGCTTTTCTACCTTTTGGCTTTATTTTGGTGTAGCTATATTATCTTAGTTAATTGCCCCTAACTTTAGTTATGTTTTATTTTGCTAAGTTATTGCCGCTAGGATCGGTTTTCTTAGTAAATTTCCATATTATTTGGGATTTGATATATGCATTTTGTTGTTTCAGTATTCATTTTGCTAAGTTATTGCCGATAGGTCGGTTTTCTTAGCTAATTACCTTATTATTTGGGATTTAAGATATTGGAACTTATGCAAATTTGCATATCGTAACTAAATTGTTGGACGCTAAGCGACGCCAAACTTAGTTTTCTTTATTTTGATTATGGCACATATATTTATGCTAGTTACGTTTATTATTACCCATTTAAGTTTTTTTTGGTTTTGATATTTGATATTTTGGCTTTTGTATATTTTGGTTATACTGGATTTGACTTTTTGTGCTTGCGCAAGTTTGCACATCATGATTATGACTTTTGACCCTATTGTGACTTTTTATTAAATTTTTTTTGGTGCGGCCTATTTTTATATAAAAGGCTGAGTGTTGTTGGGTGCTATCAAATTCTGATTTTGACGTTTTCTTGTGTGCTATTCAGTGCAGAAGGAGACAGATCACCTGGAAGGGCTAGTTAGAGGTGGCTGGTGTTTGGTCCCTGGCAGTCTCAATGAGCGGCCATAGAGCCCAGGGAGGATACCACCACGTCGGCTAGAATATGCAAAAAGAATAATGTGGATAGTTAATTGACATCTGGCCGTTATTACCTAACATCTTGTTTACATATTACCCCGTGTATATTTTCCTGAGCTCCAGTTGACCTATTAGAATAATTCAGCCAGTTGGTGGCAGTGGCAACATTCGGAACACCCTATTAGCTTATTTGTTTAGTTTTTTTGGTCTGCACGGTACATAGTCGCCTGCGGCTACTGTATCTTTCAGCTTGGTCAAGCTAAATCGAACTCCCTTTTGTTTGGTGGGACTTTTGGGTAACAACACTTTTTTTTTATTTGTGAATTTAAATTAATATTTACGCTTTTTGTTTTTCCTGCCTCCTGGTTGCCTAGTCAGACAGAGTTGAAGAGTGATCTGAGGGTGTGCCCGATGCAAGCCAGTGAACGAGGTGCCCCACACTTATTTGGGTGTCACGCAACTCTGGCCACACTCCAATCCAACAACTTTATTGGAGTAGAAATTGTTTTGATCGCTCTTCTTGGGGAATTCCGAAACTCTGAAAGGCGAAGTGGCCAGGAATTTCTTATTTGTTTCGTTTCCTTTTGATTAAAATTTCTTAATTTTATTAGCGTTGCTATATCGATATTGGTACTGTTTTTGAACTTGAAATTTGTAATCTGATCTATTACCTTTGTGGTTGAATAGGCAATTTGTCGCAATTCCCGTATATTTTTTTTGAGTTATGGTTGTTAGTTAATTATTTTTTTTTATATATTAGAGTGCCATCAGTGGTTATTGGAGTTATGATTTGATTTAAATGGTACCATTTCTAATTGGTTTAAATTAGTTTCTAAAAGAAGTTTTTTATTTTTCTCTTATACTAGTTTCCCTTCTTAGTCATTTCCTTCGTAGCTTATCTTACTCGACAGTTTTTATAGGAGAGTAGTTGGTTTGAACATCTTTCTCAGTGAGCTTCGAAGCAAAGTATGGCAAAAGACTGGGAAAATATATTTTATTTTACTTTACCTTCTATGGATATTTTTTTTTAATTTAGCTCTGATCGTCGGTCAACTTTTCTTATAAGTTTCCCTCCTTTCCTTGGAGAGGGGGAGTTGTAACAGTTTAATTTTGTTATAAGTACATTTCATTTAACAGTTTAATTTTGTTATAAGTGCATTTCATTGTATGATTAATTTAATATTATAATCTACTACTTTAGTATTAAGTTTAGTGATTAATATGTACGCCTTGTTGGTTTGATTTACTTAGATTTTAGTAGTTTTGTTATTAGAAGCGGTTACATTGTTCATATTTAAGCGAAATATAAATTCAACACCTTTTGCAGCAAATTTCGGTACACACAGTGTCACCTCTCGATAAGTAGTTAATTTTGTACCTATATCTGAACTCAAAATATAAAGGAATAATTTTCTTAACGTAAATGGTATAAGTTTAGCGTTCGTTCATAGATGTCGCCAAAAAAAATCAGTTCAAATATAATTGTTGGATTTATTTAATTTTGCCGAATTTAATAATTATATACTGTATAAGAAAAACTTCAAATAGCACTTTAGACAATCTATTTATTTCCCATATATTTTACAGAGTAGTTTAGTAGTTTTGAAAACCTTTTTCGAGTCCTTTATACAAGTCTTGAGATTTTCGTTTTCCTTGGCTAGATATGCTGCATTTTTAGATTCGAGCGTATATTTTGTATAACTCTTCTGTCGCTGTAAAAAAATCATTATCATCATTAGTACTCCAATAAATTCTTTGATATAAAGTCCATATTATGTATTAATAATATTGAACTGTAAATACTTGTATAAAAAAAGGTTGCCTTGATAAATATTTCTTTTCAGATATACATAGGATTATTTTTAGACTATAGATACTATATATACACCACTTCATACTTTCTCTTAAATCTACATTTTATTATTCGTGTTTCCTTTTGCTGTGAATATATAACATATAAAGGTATTTTCATTTAAGTTAGACATAAATAAACCAAAAGTATTTCTCGATTCAATATTAATATTCTTACCTTTTTTTCCTGAGACTATATAAACTACAGCCTTCTTATAATTTCTATCAATGTTTAATGTTCCGAAATTCAGATCGACTTTTGTTTTGTCCATAGTTGCATAATTACTTGGAGCCTAATATAAACTGAAATTTCGTTACGTCTGCGTCTGATGCATTTCCTAAAATAGTTAATAATTGTGTGAATAAATTCCTATTTTATGGTTAAATAATGAGTTTATACAGTTGGGAAAATTCTATTAAATTAAACTCAGCTTACGTTTCATTTTTATGACATTTAACTACTCCTGCATTAGCACATCATTTTTTTTGACTCTTTGGTACTCTACTCCGGACTAATATTTGACTTTTCTGAGTGGTCCTTTTCCATTAGTACTAGAGTAATTAATTAAATATTATTTGTTTATTTACATTTCCATTTCGCCTTGGCGTTGCTTTTAAATTTCAGGTTAGTTGTTTCTGTCAATGTTATTATTGCGTCGTCTCGGAACTTTTCGGATCTATTCGGCTAAGACTTCCATATTAACTTATTCTCGGAACCCTCCATCCGGTACTTCCTCATATCCAGAGCGCAGGCTT
Source organism: Kuschelorhynchus macadamiae (assembly GCA_030620095.1). Taxonomy (NCBI): domain Eukaryota; kingdom Metazoa; phylum Arthropoda; class Insecta; order Coleoptera; family Curculionidae; genus Kuschelorhynchus; species Kuschelorhynchus macadamiae. Next base: position 367,468 of record JAUTXW010002153.1, on the reverse strand, counting down.
CTTTTTCGCTGTTGCCAAGTGTATTCCTGCATTATTTCCTGTATCTTTCTCAACCAATGGAGAGTCGTTTTTCTTGTCTAACATGTTAATCATATCCTTGTTTTATTCCGTCTATGTGCTCTTTTGGCAAGGTTGTTAGCACCTGACATACTCTAGCCAATGGTATTCCGCCACCTTAGTTAACCAAAGTTCTAGATGGAAAGGAAGCTGGGGAACACATTTTTCACTTTTCTGGTCACCTGCAGATAAACCACAGGTCTTCTGCGCGGGTCTGAGGAAATAATCTAGGAAAATCTTGAAAATCCGTTAGCGGGATTTTTCCTCAACACCGCATTAGTTTTTCGGGCACATTATAGTTTGCACTGTGAGTGTTATTTTTCGTGCTAGAAAATCTCTCTAAGAGAGGATTTGACCTGAAGATTGGACCAGACCGCCATTTTCCATGCCCTTGTACTTGGCACGTGAAACCATTTTTTTGACTAGAACTGAGTGACCCTATTGGATAGGTAATTTGCTTTAATATCATTTATCCTGAAAAGGATATTTTTTTTTCTGAAATTTTGCATGATTTTCAATTTCGTAATTTGGTAACTTTTCTCATTTTTTTTTGAAATTAACTTTTGCCCGGGTGAGACGATTATTTTTTTGCAAGTGCAAGTGTAACGAATTCATGCGAAGATAATTTTTAGTTTGTATTTCGTCGAACATCTTTTACCTCAGTAATTTGATTCATTTTCCTATTATATTAACCATATTTTGTGGATCGTAAATTGGCTCTATTTTATTTTAAAATAAAACCACAATATTTAAGCAGCTTGCATAGTGTGATTTGATTACTGCATTCGTTCTTTTTAATAGATAATAAACAGATTAATAAATGGCTTGCAGAGGTTTTCAGTAACAATTAAGTATGACGTAAATTGCTTTTCTTTTAGTTTATGGTTTTTTTTTTGCATTTTGATTTGCGGCTGGAAAATAATTAGTTAAATAAAACCCTTTTTTTTAAGCTGGTTATATTAAAATTTAAATATATTTGTGCCTTTTGATTTTTCATATTGCTGCCTTATTATATCTATATTTTTTGTAAGTATTCTCACAACGTTTCGCTTAAATATTTGCTATTCTTCAGGTTTATACATACCTTCTTTTCTTAAGATTTTGCTTTTTTATTTTATTCACATTTTTATTTAAATTGGCCGAGGTCAGTTTAAATTTTCTATTTATTTTATACGGGAAATTGTTATAGTAATCGATTTTGTTACAAATTTATTTATTGTAAATTGAATTTAGTTATTGGAGTCAGTTATAATAATGTGCTTATATTTTTCTTACCCAACGTTTCGATTAATTTTAGGTCATCATCAGGGCCTAATTTTTTTTTAAGTATTAGAATTATTTCTACTTTATTACATATTGCTAATTTAAATCATTCGGATTCAGTCGAAACCTTGTATTTATTTTAGTGTTAACGCTGGTTATTGAGATTGTATTTGATAAAGTAAATTTTAGAATTTTCCTTTTCGATCTTAGTTTGTATTTGTGGATTTGTTGGATTTATTGACACAACGTTTCGACTGAATTTTCGATACCCATCAGGGTATTTTGTGCTTATTGATGGTATCTTTAGTGACTTCATTTTAAATTATTTAATTGTATTTTTTTTATTTTGTTGCTTGCGGTTTTAATTTATTTACAGAAAAGTTCTGATTAGTGTCTTGAAATTAATTAAATATTTTTTTATACTTCTCGGTAGGACTAAATTTTTAAAATTAAATTATTGTTCTGACTGTTCAATTCATTTTGAATCAGTAGAAACCTTTTGGGGATTTTTTTGAGTTAATTAAAATTATTTGGGTTTTCGTTATAGACTTTGAATCACTATGAAAAATTCTATAAAATTTTTGTTTTCATAGGGTTCAAGTCAGGGGCCAACTGTTAGCCACGGTCCTAATTTCAAGTCAGGCGCCAACTGAAAGTCACAGTCCTAATTTCAGTCAGGGGCTAATTGCAACTGCAAGTCACAGACAATTTCAAGCCACAAACTTAACTTCAAGACTCGGGACTAATCCCATGTCACGGGCCTAGTTTGAAGTTAGGAGCGCTAGGTGCTGCTGGATTTGGTGACACTTATTGTTTACTTTTTTTTATACCGTAACTGATAACATACTTATTGCTTATATATATTTTTTTTCTTTTATACAGTAATAGATAAATAGATTTTTTTTCTTAACTTCATTTGTGTGTTTTATTTAGCTCACTCTTTTTCTTTTAAAGTATCAAGAGGAAGCAAGTGCCGCGAAGATCAAGGAGCTTTCCAATTTAAGTCGTTATAAATTGGTGGCGCTCATTTCTTTTTTTTTTTCCTTTAAGATTTCTTAAGTTTTCCCACGCCCTACTCTCCGGGTTAATTGAGCTAGGGCATCTACATTGCACGCTCTGTTGACCACGAGCTGTAATCTTGATACCTTTTTGTGATCGGAATAATTTCAAATAAAACAGTAATAATAATTATTATTAAATAAGAGCGTAGCAATCTTGTACCTTGGTTTTGAGAAAATCTAGGGTGACAATATATATATATATATATATATATATATATATATATATATATATATATATATATATATATATATATATATATATATATATATATATATATATATATATATATATATATATATATATATATATATATATATATATATATATATATATATATATATATATATATATATATATATATATATATATATATATATATATATATATATATATATATATATATATATATATATATATATATATATATATATATATATATATATATATATATATATATATATATATATATATATATATATATATATATATATATATATATATATATATATATATATATATATATATATATATATATATATATATATATATATATATATATATATATATATATATATATATATATATATATATATATATATATATATATATATATATATATATATATATATATATATATATATATATATATATATATATATACATACTATATCCATGCATTAATTTTGTATAAGAGTTGATCCTACATTTTATATTAACCATATAAATTAAAAGTCAGCACACTCTGAAACGTAGTAGAATGTAACTGACATCTTTATTTCATGATCTCTTTTACGCTATCCTCGAAATCCAATCCTTCTTAACAGAGGATCCTCAGGAGTTACGACCATTGACAATAAAGCAAGTCTTAAAAGGTCCGAGAAACATTTATATCATTTCTCGAGACTTTAAGTCATATATTCTTTTTGTTCATTTGTTTTTTTTCTTGTGTACAAAATCGATTTTAAATATGGCTGGAGAATAACCGTTTTTAATTAACAATAGTATTAGAACATTCCTCAATCAAACGTTGGGTATTTATGAAGTTTTGATATGCATTATTAATATCATTAATATTCCAAACCTTCTTTCAACTTAATGGTAAGTAAAGAATTATTAAAAAAAAACTTTATAAATCGTGCTAGATAATAATATTATTTTAGAAGAATATATAGAAAATGTAAATTTTAACCAGAGATAACAGAATATACAGAGTGCCCTAGGAAAAGCAGTCCGCTTTTACGAAAATTACAAGACAAATAAATTTTGATTTCAGAAGGAACAGATTTTAACATAAAATCCAATGCTCCTATTTCATTCCCTTTCCCTCAAGAGTCATCTTAAAAAATTTAATTTAGAAAGGGGCTTGTGCGATACCTTAGTTAAAAAGTATTTTTATTTCTAAATAATAAGGTTTTTGTTTTGCATTTTTGACATGTCTAATCCTAAAGAAATGTAAAGGCTCATGGGGAAAAGTATCGGATAAAATTATTTAAATTATTTTATCATTAATCAATATATCAAATGTTGAAAATGATCTCATACATTGTTACAATTGGTCTTCAAAATTAACTCATGGTCTTCGGATTAGACCGTGTCAAATTGGAATTAATATCTGACGCTTCAACTTCGATTGAATGAAGTATCTTTAGAGATCTTTGCACCATGAGATTTCAGCACTAAATGAGTTTGAAGAGATTCAGGCGGGCTTTTATTTCCGAACCATCACCCGGTTTCGACCTATGATGTAGACCGTAACCCGTACCCCTATTGAAGTTTTTTCAATGTTTAAAAATTACAATAGATTGTCTAATTTTCCGTTTATAAAATCCTGGAACCAACGCTAGAACGTTGGTTTCTTTTTTGTTCAGTGGTTTACTGGTCTCCAGCTGTAGCAGATCGTTCTTTCTTTTCAATACTTGTTCATGATCCCTAAGTCTAGTGGATATTGAGCTTCCTGTTTTTCCTACATACATTTCCCCACAGGGACAAGAATTTTATATATCCCTCCTGTTTGGAAAAGCAAACATCTTTCGGGGATCGCAAGCATTGTCAGCTCGTATGTGAGCAAGATTGCTCACATATGAGCGGGTGTAGCTTACCGCTCAGTGGCGTAGCCACTTGCTAAATTAAATATAAAAATTCAATACCAAATATTTTATTAAATAATTATTTACCAGATTTTGTATACTACATCTCAAAGTATAGTATAGTTACTCAAATAAACTACCCATGGCAGTTTCTAGTGATCGTTTTATTATTCACATCTGACTATGTGGAAGTGTTTTACTGTAAATCGGTGACGTATTTTAACAGTAGTTTAGTTCCAGTAGTAAGAAAATGGATAAATGGTTTATTTATTATTATTAAAAGATGTAAGCTAGAATAGCATTCCACATAATTTAAACCTGCAATAATTCAGACCTACAAATACTTATTACAAATTTAACCTAAACTTATAGAAAAATATATTTTAAAGTATCAGATAACCAATCTAAGCCGGATGATACATCTAAACTACTGTTGCTGTCTAGATCTGACCAGCTTTCTTCAGATGACTCGGTGTTAATAGTAAAACAAAGATGATCTAGTGTAGTTCCAATAATGTTTTATTTGTGACATCTCATATTGTTTGACGTGTCGACATATGTTCGCCCATTCGTTGAGTGGCAATTCGTTAAATCTTTGACGAGTTAGGGCTTCAACACAATTAAAATATTTTGGGCTGCGGCCCAGTTTTTTTTACGGTAGCCCATATTTTCCCGATATGGTTCAATTCTAGATGATATGGCGACAATCTCAGAACTTTCTGGCAATTATTTTTTAATAACTGATCTTATACAAGTTTAACGTCTTGAATTATTGCGTAACTTTTCTTCGAAAACAATATTTTTATCGGTGCTGTATGAATTTTTCGAAAAATAATTTTTCCAATGAAGAATTTTTTGTTTCTTCATAGTATTTGACAAACTTATCTAGGTATTCGGGCAATAATATTAAATATTTAGGAAATTTTGCCCATCCGGACAAGTGGTAGTACCTTAGTAATTTGACACAATAGGAACAAAGCATACATGTATCATTTCAAAAACCTTTAGCACTTTTTAGTCAACTTAAATTCTTCTTCTGTTAAATACATCTCGAAGATGATAATTGTGCAACCACTTCCCTTTGACATTTTCCAAAGGCTTAATGTATGTTTTCTAATACTTTGACGGTTTGAAATTTTTCTAGCTTCTCGGTATGATTGTGCTCACCTCTACATGCAGGTGTTACTATTTTGTCATTGGATAAATAATTACATATTATTGTATAATTTCTAATATAAATTATGTTTTAAAAAGACTAGCTCAGACTAACTAAATGTAATCAAATTAATCCAAATTATCTCAAACTAAACTAACCCAAACTAACCAAAGCTAACCTAAACTAAAACAGATTAATCAAAGATAGAACGAAAGCTTTCATGTTCTTGGGATTAGACCGTGTCAAAATAGAATGAATTGGACAATGTTTGAGATCGCCAAAGGACATTATTCCTTTCCAAACGGAAGGAGTATATGCAATTCCTTGTTCCTGTGGTGATGTTTATATTAGAGAAACTGGATGATCCATATCGACTAGGCTTAAGGAACATGAACGATGTGTCAGAAAGAAACAAATTGTACAATCTGCTGTATCTGAATAACAACATTCTGCTGGGCACGTCATAAATGTAAAAGAAACCAAAGTTCTTGCATCGGTTTCGGGACTCTATAAACGCAAAATTAGAGAATCTATTGAAATTTATAAGCATCCTAACAATTTTAATAGAGATACGAGCTTCAGTCTACATCATACGTGGAAACCAATCGTTATACTGAGTCACGCTTCGGTAAACACAGGTCGACTATAAACAGCCGGCCTGGGTCTCTCCGAGCTTATTCAGTGTTCCGATCTCGTGAAGTGAAGATCCCTGAAGATGTCTCGTGCAATCGAAGGCGAAACGTCGGAAAGTGATTCCATTTTGACCACGGTCTAATCCCAAAAACCATGATTTCTTAGATTAATCAAAGCTTACTCAAACTAATCAAAGCTAACCTAGATTAACCAAAGCAAGCCCAAATTAATTCAAACTTACCAAAGCTAGTCCAACTAACTCAATCTAACCAAGACTAACCCAAACTAATTCTATCTAATATAATCTAATAAAAGCTAACTCAAACAAACTCCACTACAGTGAGTAAATCCAATAATGAATCTAACGCAGACAGGTTACGTTTAAATAGGGACATTTTTCAGACAAACAAAAAATGTTAAGTTTTACTTTACCTGATTATTATTATTATTGATACAAAACCAATTTCTCCCCGAGCACGAACAATTATAAGTTTTCTATCTTTAGAGATGGATTTCTTTAATTCTCTCTTACCCTGATGCGACCAACGATGAGATTGTGTGTGGCTACTATGGATGTAGGTTTCATCAATCATAATATTGCATCCGTCTCTCCTGTATATAATACTTTTTTTGAGAAACCGGACTCGTTTTGATCGAAGTGTCGTGTTTTTCTATTAGACCAGATCTGTTGTTCTGTTTTTGTCCACCTGAAAAATTGATAATTTATTTCTACTGTAATATTTCACCTTTAATAATTCTAGTATAAAAGCGTTGACTAAAAATAATATAAGGATATTTTTTTCTTGAAATAACATTTTCAGAGACGTGTAGATAATATCAAAATTCACATACCTAAATTCTAGATATATTATGAGCTTCCTCTATGTCTCTCTTAGACTTGTGAAGTCAAGTTGTTGTTCCTGCATTTTCCTCAGTAAAACTATAAAAAATTAAAAATGTTTGATATTAAAAAAAAATTAAAATTATAAATCTTGGTGGATTTGACCATAATATATTTTTCTCTGCGTAAAACCGTGGGCGATCTTTTCTCGGTAACGCAAAAATTATAAATTATATTCTTTTTCTCATAGTTGAGGTTAAGATTTTTCTTTTTCTCTCTTTGCCGGCTCTTCTTGGATCTAGAAAAAGATGTAGTGGCTAACTTTGCATAAATGTTTCTGCCTTCTTTTCTAAGAGCTTGAAGGGTAGCTTTACTGATTCCTGTTGTCACCAATATTCTTTCCCTATAATAGAATGTTACACTGCACGATTCGAAACAATTTTGCAAAAACCTTTCAATAAATAAAATACTGAACGAAATAATACATTACACTTACCTACATTTTTTAAAAGGAATAAAGGCCTTTCTCTGCTTCTTTTTGCATAAATGCAGCGACCTGATCAATTTATTGATTTTGCTAGACCGCGCAAGGCTATTCCTTTATTTCCCACTTTCTTCCGAGACATTACACTTTCACTTCCAAAACACTAAACTATAGAAAACACAAAAACACACAATTCAACGCTAAGTATAAAAGTAAATTTTAAAAGATGAGAAACCTACAGTAACCTACTCCGCGGGTCAACGTCGAACTACGTGCTGTACCAACGTCATCCTTGTACTACTGTACGTACGTTAGACCGCTGAAGAAACCGCCCTATTTTCTCTGTAATGTCATGAATGTCCTAAAGTACCAATTTTAACCGGCTTCAAAAAGTAAGTATATTAAAAAAATGATAAAAATGGGGGAACAACGCCATAGTTTGTCATTTGGCAATAATTGACCAAAACATAATTTTTCTGATAATTTCCACTAAGGATCACCAAATAATAATATTCAACTATTTAACAAGATAATGAAACATTTCTTAGTAACACATCTTATTATTTTTGGTTCACCTCTTATTAATATATCGTTATATCATGTATCATGTACCGGTAAAAAAAATAGTAAATCTATACTATTAGAATTCATCTCCGTATGGAATTAATGCACGAGTACTGTGTTAAATCTAAACTGGGCAATCAAAATCATAACAATACCGTTAAAAAAACGAAGCATAGTGAAAATGAAAATAAGAATTTTTTTTTTACACTTGCCTGTTTCAAGAAATGTTATAGCGAATAATACCTCATTGTAAGTCCCTATGGGTAAACAATTTTTTTTCGAATGGTAGAAACATCAGTAGCCTAATTTACCGGAAGGCACGTTTTTATGGAATGATGCGTTATAAAATTTATAAGAACTACGTTTCGCTTTCGATAGCACGAGGTATCTTTAGGGATCTTTTCTTCACAGAATCTGAACACTGAATGAGCTTTTTAGAAATTCAGGCTTTTATACCCGACTTGTGCAGCCCAACCCTGACCGTGTTGTAAGATCGGTTTCCACGTGTGATGTAGACCATAACAGGTAAATCTAAAGTTTTTTGTATGTATAAAAATTACAGTAGATTCTCTAATTTTTCGTTTAGGTAAAACGTCGGATAGTAATTCCAGTTTGACATCCCAAGAACCATGATTTCTTAATTGACCAAAGCCGTGAAAACTTCTGTTCTATATGAGATAGCCTCTATAAGCAGAAGACCAAGATGAGTGCCAAAACTATTGGCGATCTGCCGAACAGCAATAAGAAGTTACTCTGCCAGTTGGCTTTTCTCCTTAGATGCCGGGATGAGAATGTACCACAGAAACCGCCACAGATAAAACATCAAGTTACTTCTAGAACTCCTAAAAATATTTATGAGCAACGCATTAGTTAGAGAAAGGACTAAGGCAAAACGTCATCATTTAGATGCAAATGCCCATAAACTACTAGAAATTCACCTGAAATTAGCTTTTAGATTAGAAGGAATCGTTTTTACAACTTTGGACTATATAACCAATGCACAGGCGGAAAAGCTCGTCACATTTCATGTAAGAACTAAAGGCAATCCCGTTGGACCCCGAAGATATTTTGGTCAGTTTGAATGTAGAAACGCTATATACAAGTTTTCCTATTAACGACTCAATTTCCATTATATCAGACGTTTTAACATAATAATTTTGATAATAACTTAATAGGCTATTGATATTTCTACCATTCGAAAAAAAAATGCTTACCCATAGGGACTTACAATAGGTAAACGAGCAAGTGTATAAAATGTCCTCCTGAATTGTTTGTACTGGATGAACTTATATTTTGATTATTGTAGTTCATTTTTATTTTTATTTCACTACGATTCGTTTTTTTAACGGTATTATTATGATTTTGACTGCCCAGTTTAGATTTAACACAGTACTCGTACATTAATTCCATACAGAGATGAATTCTAATAGTATAGATTTATTATTTTTTTACATGTATATAATATATGATATAACGATTTATTAATAAGAGGTGAACCAAAAATAATAAGATGTGTTACTAAGAAATGTTTCATTATCTTGTTAAATAGTTGAAGATTATTATTTGGCGATCCTTTGTAGAAATTATCAGAAAAATTATATTTTGATCAATTATTGCCAAATGACAAACTATGGCCTTCGTGTTTAAGTAAATACGGTCCTTAAATGTCCATTAAATACATCAGAGAGATATTAGTGCCGTTATAGTTATCAGTGGTATTCGTGATATATCAGTATGCATATAAAATAATCTAAATCTAATATGAAAAATGTCTAAATATATTTATTTAGATTATGATCAGCGATATTTTTTTCTCTGAAACTTATATTTATACATATCAGTGCCGATACAGATCCATATCATAGTATACTTGATATATCAGTTAGTTTTCTGTCATTACTATCAGCTCAAAAGAATAGTTAAATATTAGCCAATTAATATGAAGCTTATTAACGTAGATTTGACAACAAGTATATTGGGATAATAGTAACTTATATATACGTTTATTAAAATACGTCGCAACAATTGCCGTTTCGCTACAAAAGACTGAAGAGAAAATAGAAAATTTGGTAATAAAGCATGTATCTTGAGGGATTCAAAGAGCATTTTATTAATACCTCTGATCCCGCGTCATACATTCCCATTGTCCATCACCTTCGTTCCCGGATTACACCTCGAATAAGCTCGATTACGTCGAGTTTTGATGTTTAATTTACCTTTCATCTACGGCCTGGGTCCCACTTGAATTAATTATTATGTTTCCTTTACTGCGGAATAGCTTTCCGGGTCCATTCCACAATTAATATTATTTACGTGCGTTTGTTCCTTTGAGTATACTTAGTGTTAATATTATATAAGGCGAGTACATGAATAATATTGTATCGTCATTTTCTTCACTGTCTTTTAACCTCAAAAGTGCCTACTTTTCAAAATGAGTTATGGCTATTTTACTATACTGTTCAAATGTATCGCTTGGTGGTGAAGCAAACGAATATATAAACATATTTGAGTTTTTTTTACGTTTTGACCCTTCTTAATCACCTTAAGGTCATATTAAAAGATTCGGAATGGTCAGTACTTATTTAGGCGGTTTCTGTTTTTTTCAGTTTTTCGGATTGCTCTTCTACGAAAGCGTAGAAGGGCCACAATTTTTTTATTTTTATTTTTGTAACAAATTCGGACTTCTATCTCGGAATTTCGACTTCTAACTCGAAATTCCGACTTCTATCTCGGAATTCCGACTTCTATCTCGGAATTCCGACTTCTATCTCGGAATTCCGACTTCCGTTTAATTTTTTGTGTGTGGTTCTTAGAGAACATGGATTTCCCTGTTGAGGTAAGTATAATTTCTATTTATTATAACTCTGACGCATTTAAGTTTATATCTCCAGATTCCACACTTAATAGTGGATTTCCTTTTACATTGAATCTTATAGCTAATCTTAAGACAACTTGCTTAGGTAGCCGTCAGTTTTATTTTCGAACTTAGCCAAGCAAAGATTTTTATCTCCCCCCTTACCGCCGATAAGGTAACCAGATTTTTTCCTTATGACAATTTGTCACGTTTTTATTATTCCGTTCCTTTTACAAATTTATTATTGCTGAACTAATTAAAATCAGTAAAAGGAAAACCACTGTTTAAATTAGTGTGGCGATAAGTGAAGTTTTAGTAAAATTAGTAGCAATTTATGCCATATATCATTTTTGATAAGATAATAGTTTCATTTTTGCATCTATGTCTTTTACAAATTTTATAATAGAAATGTTAATATACATATCAAACCTTTAAATAATTCTGTTAGTGTTAGCGCAAGAGAAACGATTCACTATATATAATCTTAATCTCTATATACAGAGAGTGTTCCTTAAATACGTGCAGGGGCTTGTAGAGATATATTAGGCCCCTCCCTTACTCGAGATATTTACTACATCACTGGTCATTTTTACAACAAATTTAAATTCTTTATTCTGTTTTATAATTTTTTGGTCCCATAGATTTTTTCGATATCTTATACCGTTTAGAAATTATTTAGCCAAATGTTTACTCATGCCCACCTAATTTAAAGGTTATCAAAAATACACGCGTTCATATTACAATTTTTACAGTGTTCCGTGTGCCAATACTATGTATAGAAGTCCATTTTTCTAGATGATTTCTAAACTATGCAAAATATCGAAATAATCTGACAAACCAAAAAGTTGCAGTCTAGAATGGAGAATTTGATTTTATTGTGAATATAGTCAGGCACGTGGCAATAGAATTTTGGGGAAGATAAAAGTTGTCGCGACCTGAGAAAAATTAACACATTAAAATTTATTATAGTCATCTCGTATTATTTCGAGTATACTGTTCGCCAAATTTAATTGATATATCTCTAAAAATGTACAGAGTGTTTGAAAAAACCGAAAAAAAATCAAAATTTGAACAACTTGTGGGCACATATTTATTGGGACATTTCATCTTGTTTGGACGTCAGCAAAACGCCTCGGAATTTTTTATATGTACTCAAGAAACACCCTATAAAAAGAACGATTTAAAAGTAATTTTTAAAGACTTCGGAAGGTGTTCTCCTGCTTTTGTTATGAAGATACAGAGTATTAGAAAACTGTAAAAGAAATATAATTTATCAGTCATTTTTAAACGCCTTGATACTTTTTAGAGGTGGAGTTATTATAACTAGACACTCTATATATATATATATATATATATATATATATATATATATATATATATATATATATATATATATATATATATATATATATATATATATATATATATATATATATATATATATATATATATATATATATATATTTTTTTTTTTTTCTTTGACCTATTTCTTCAATAAATATTTTGTTGTATTTTTCTTGGTTTATGGTCAGTTATGTTACATGTATTATTTATTTTAAGTCTGATGACATTTCAACCACAGGTTTGGTTTTTTTCAAATCTAAAATAGTTTATAGACATTTAGGTCCGATAGTATATAGAATAGTTTCAAATAGATTTACCCTAAAACGTAAAGTAAGTCCCCAGACGAAGGTCTCGGGAACACAAAATAAAAAACAGTTATGACAGAGACGTACAAAATGATTCAACAAATTCTTAAAATCGAAATGTACATAACTTATTTTTTTTTATAAAAAATGTGTATAAACTATTTTAGATTTCAAAAAACCAAAGCTATGGTCCAAACATCATCAGACTTAAAATAAATAATACATGTTTGGAAGTAATTTTTATTAACTTAATATACCAACTGACCTTAAACCAAGAAAAATACAACAATATATCAATATATATATATATATATATATATATATATATATATATATATATATATATATATATATATATATATATATATAATATATATATATATATATATATATATATATATATATATATATATATATATATATATATATACATATATATATATATATATATATATATATATATATATATATATATATATATATATATAAAATATAAAATATATATAAAATATATATAAAAAAATATAAAAATACATATATATATATATATATATACAAATATATAAATATACATATATATATATATATATATATATATATATATATATATATATATATATATATATATATATATATATATATATATATATATATATAATATATACAAATATATAAATATACATATATATATATATATATATATATATGTATACACACACATATATACAGGGTGATTCATGAGGAAATGTCAATACTTCAGGTACATATTCAGGACCAAAAAAATTAACATAAAAGTCTATATAAATAAGTGTTCCCAAGGCCTTAGTTCTCGAGATACAGGGTGTTAAATTTTTTATTTAATTTTCCTATTTTTTTAATAAAATCTAGGATAATGTAAATAATGGAGTGAAAATTGATATATGGGGGTTTTTTGGTATGACAAATTCGAATCTAATATTAGTATTGCTCTTACTTGTAGGGGGCGCCATCTATATGTTTTTCTACTCCTTCGAACAATCACAACTTTTTGGTACAGTCTTGTATTACATTTCTGAGTAAAACAAATTATTCCCTTGCCATTTCTACGTCAAAAAGGTATACCTGTTAAAAGTGGATACGAGCAACCGTTTTCGAGATATTTGGATTTAAAACAATTTCGGCGCATGAAATTTTTTATCGCAAAATTTTAAAAGTTTGTTATTTTGTTACGGTTACCGTATCTTTAATCACTCCCAATTAGAGGGCGCATTTGTTCCTTTTCCGTGGCCGTACGGTCAAGAGGGAAAGTCAGTCGCGATTAGGCTATTAAGCAAGTAGTTTTGTTAGTTCTGTAAAAAATAGGGCTCGTCATTTTCGCGAGACCCGCCATTTTGAATTAAAATAAAGTTTTAATAATTATTTTTTCAATAAAGTGTTTTATTAAGTACAAATTAGATATAAATACGAGAAATAGTGAACTTTGCAGTGGCTATCAATTAATTATTTAGCCGCATCATTGGTCCTTCGATAACGGATATTTGAATTAGAAGCCAAAATTAGTAAATGTTCCTTAACAAAGGGAACAAAAATTGATCAACTTCATTTTGCCAAGAAAATATGGATGGATGTTCGAGAGTTGGAGAATAGGAGCAAAGTAGTGAAAATAATAAGTAGGGGTGAAGTAGCGCGACAAATAGCAATAAATAAAAAAGTAAGGTAGGACTAGCGGTCGGGTAAGTACTTTATATTATTTGTGAAGCAAAAGTAATTGAAAATATATACATTTAAGTAGTATTTTGCTTGCAAGTAGTAAATAAGTAGTAAATAGCAAAATAACAAAATAATATTAATAGATATTATTAAAAATAATAAAAAAGTACTCCCACCCCCACCCATATTTAATTTAATAAATAAAATATACCTACTGTGTTTTATTCTAATTTTTAGTGCTTAGCTTAAGTAGAAATTGGCTTAATTTAGTAAAAGAATATATCTAAGTAAAATATAATAAGTATTTAATGATATATAAAGTTTAAAATGGCGACAAATAGGGACAAAAAGGAAATTATTAAGAAGTTAAAGAGTGAAAAAAGTCAAATTTCAGAGCAATTAGATAGATTTTTAACTTTTATTACGCAAATTAATGAAACAACAAATAAATTAAGCATAAATGAACGATTTTTAAAATGTGAAAAGTTGTGGGACTTATTTAACACTGCCCAATCAGAGCTTGATTATTTAGAAAAACCTATTTCCAATGAAGAGAGAATAATATTTGAAGAAAAATATTTTGAAACAATTTGTAGATTTAAGGAAGTGTTAGGTGAGCCCCAACAACAATCTTATATTAATGTTTCTCCAAATAATAATGTACAACAAAATTTTGTAAAACTACCTCCTCTAGATCTACCAAATTTTAGTGGCAATTATGATTCTTGGCTTAGTTTTTATGACACATTTATAGCGTTAATTCATTCCAATAGTGCCTTAAGCAGCGTACAAAAATTCTATTATTTGAAATCTTGTCTTAAGGGAGATGCTGCTCGGGTAATTGACTCTATAGAAGTAAATGACATTAATTATCCTATTGCCTTCAAAATTATTTGCGATAGATATGAAAACAAAAAATGTATTATTCAAAGCCATGTAAAATGTTTATTTGAGTTACCGGTAGTTGGAAAAAATGTACTGTCTGATTTGCGCAATTTAATAGATAATATACAACAAAATTTAAGGGCATTAAAAAGTCTTAAAGAGCCAGTGGACACTTGGGACACATTGTTATTATACTTATTTAGCAATAAATTAGACATGGCATCTAAACGAGAATGGGAAACATTTTGTGTAAAAGAAATTAATAACATCAAATGTAATGATTTTTTAAAATTTCTAACGGAAAGATGCCATATTTTAGAAAATCTAGAAACACCTAAAGTTAACCAACCCCAAGTATCTTCTGGTAATAAATTTGTCCCAAAAAATAAAACTTCTCAAAGTTTTGTTGCATTTAAATGTGAAGAGATGACATGTAATTTTTGTAAAGATAATAAGCATCAAATTTATCATTGTTCAAAATTTTTAAGTCTAAATGAAAGTGAAAGAGTAAGTGAAATTAAAAAGTTACATTTATGCCTGAATTGTTTTAAAACTAATCATATTAGTAGTAGATGTTCTTATAGAGGGTGCAAAAAATGTGGTAAACCACACAATACTTTATTGCACATTAATTTTAATAACAATAAAAGCACTTCTAATAATAATAAAAGTACAGAAGCTTCTTCTAATGAAGCAGATAAAGTTTCGGTCACTACGCATAGTAGCTCAAATGGTGTTTGTGATAGTGAAGTGTTATTATCAACCGCGAAAGTTTTAATTTTTGATAAAAACGGAAATTCACATGAAGTTAGAGCCTTGCTTGACTGTGGTTCGCAGTCAAACTTCAGAACTAGTGATTTAGTGACAAAGTTAAGTTTAGATAAATCTAAAATAAATATGTCGGTAGTGGGGATAAACACAGCAGTGACACGCTCGACAAATTCAGTGCAAACTAAAATTAAATCAAAGTTTAATCCTTTTGAAATAAATTTAAATTTTCTAGTGCTCGATAAAATAACAAGTTTATTGCCAGTGTCACCAATTAATATAGAAAAATTAAAAATTCCTACAAACATAAATATGGCTGATAATAATTTTCATATACCAGCAAAAATAGATATATTGTTGGGAGCCAATATATTTTTTGAGCTTTTAATGATTGGACAAATTAGAACTGATAATAATATGCCATTACTTCAAAAAACTAGACTTGGGTGGATCATTGCGGGAAATCTGCCTCCAGAAGAAAATAAACAAAAAAAGGAAGTAAATGCAAATATTTGCCAAACAATTTGCAACTTTGTACAAAATCCATGCATTGATGAACAAATTGAAAGGTTCTGGAAACTTGAAGAAGTAGAAGCGGAAATATTTTATAAGAAAGAAGAGAGGGAGTGTGAGGAATTATTTAGGAAAACTACTAGACATGGAGAGGATAATAAATTCATAGTGCAGCTACCAGTCAAAGAGAACATCGAAGATATAGGCGAATCAAGAATAATGGCAGAAAAAAGATTTTACAAATTAGAAAAGAAGTTATCAGTAAATAAAGAGCTTAAAAAAGAATATGAGACATTCATGAAGGATTACGAAAAGTTAGGTCACATGACTGAAATACTCAAGAATGAAATTGAAACGGATAATTTAGTATATTACATGCCTCATCCTGGGGTCGTCAAGGAAAGCAGCACTACTACTAAGTTGCGTGTAGTGTTCGACGCCAGTGCAAAAACAGATAATGGGATTAGTTTAAATGATAAACTTAAAACTGGACCAATAATTCAGGACGAATTATATGCAATTCTAATAAGATTTAGGCAACATAATTATGTGCTTGGAGCTGATGCCGAAAAAATGTATAGGCAGGTTTGGATCGAACCGCAGCAACGAGATTTACAAAGGATACTATGGCGATCAAATCCAGAGGATGAGCTAAAACATTATAGAATGAACACCGTTACCTATGGTACGACACCAGGGTCGTTTTTAGCCATTCGATGTTTATTTGAAGCAGCTGAGGAACAGCAAGAGTTTTATCCGAATGCATGCAAACATATTAAAAGAAATTTTTACGTGGATGACCTGTTAACTGGGGCATCAACAAAAGAAGAAATAATCGAATTGAAAAATGAAATTACAGAAGTTTTAGGAAAAATCAGGATTTAATTTAAGAAAGTGGATGTCGAATAGTAGTGATATTTTTAATAAACAAGAAAATAGTGATATTAAGCAATACATTGTAGATGAAGACATTACGAAAACATTAGGACTTTTCTGGAATATTGCAGAAGATAAGTTGCAATATGCAGTACAAATAGATAGCCAGTTAAGATCCACCAAAAGAAATATTTTAGCTACATTATCCAGAGTTTTTGACCCATTGGGACTGGTGGGTCCTATTGTGATTCGTGCAAAATTGATTATGCAGGAATTATGGAAAAAGGGTGTCAACTGGGACGAAGAAGTTACTCCAGAAATTCATGCTGATTGGAGCCATTTTTGCAATGATTTATCTATTTTGAATAACTTGCAAATAAATAGACATGTATTAAGTTTAGAACCTAAACGAATTGAGTTGCATGGGTACTGTGATGCCTCGCAAAGGGCTTACGGTGCCTGTTTATGTTTGCGATCAATCAACTCAGATGGAACAATAGTTACTCAAATTTTATGCGCAAAATCCAAAGTAGCGCCAATTAAAACCATTACATTACCTAGATTGGAATTGTGTGGAGCGGTTTTGCTCTCAAAATTAATAAATAAGACTATGAGCTCTTTGGATTTACAAATTGATATGGTGACTTGTTGGTCCGACTCAAAAATCGTGTTGGCTTGGTTGTGTTCTGAGCCTAGTAAGTGGAGTGTTTTTGTGGCCCATAGAATTTCGGAAATTCAGCAGAATAAATATATAAATAATTGGAACCATGTTTTTAGTCAAGACAATCCAGCTGATATGATTTCCAGGGGTTGTACCACAAAACAGTTAATGGATTCAGAAATATGGTGGTAAGGACCTGAATGGTTAAGTCAAAGGGAAGAATTTTGGCCAAAAAATGAATCTACTAATACAGTTGATGTGCCAGAAATGAGAAAAACAAAGCAATCAGTTTCTTGTAATTCTATTGTAAATATAAATCTGTTCAATAAATATTCTAGTTATTTAAAATTATTAAGAATAACAGCCTATTGTTTTAGATTTTTTAATAATTTAAAGTTGAAAAAAGAAAACAGATTAACAGGAAATTTAACTACTGATGAATTGGATAAGTCTTTAATTTCTCTTACTAAAATTTCACAATCTTTAGAATTTTCTGATGAAATAAAAGCCCTAGAATTAGATAAACCTATTTCTAAATCAAGTAAACTTATTTCATTTAATCCATTTTTAGACAAAAACAAAATCTTACGCGTTGGTGGTCGTTTAAATAGGGCTCCTATTTCATTTGATACAAAATGTCCAATTATATTAGGTAATAATAATTTCTTAACATCTTTAATAATTCCATATCAGCATAGAAAAAATCTGCACATGGGCGCACAGAACTTACTTAGTAATATCAGAAAGAAATATTGGATAATTGGTGGTATAAGGGTAATAAAGAAATGTTTACGTAAATGTGTAATTTGTTTCAAAGTAAAACCTCGTTTTTTAAATACTTTAATGGGTGACTTACCTGAGCAGCGGGTAACTCCTGCAAAACCATTTTTTAATTGTGGAGTGGACTACGCTGGTCCGTTTAATATTAAAGCGTCTCCATTAAGAAAAAGTAAAATTTTGAAATCATACTTGTGTATATTTGTGTGTTTTGTAACACGAGCTGTCCATCTAGAGGTCGTTTCTGACCTGACAACTGAGTCATTTTTAAACGCTTTAAAAAGGTTTTTGGCTAGAAGAGGTAAGTGCCAAAATATGTTTTCCGATTGTGGTTCTAATTTTATTGGGGCAAGCAACGAAATGCGGGAATTTTCAGAATTTTTAAAAAATAAAGAGTTAAATGATACTATTGTAAATTATTTATCACAAGATTCAATAAATTGGAAGTTTATACCCCCAAGATCCCCGCATTTTGGTGGCTTGTGGGAATCTGCTGTAACACAGGCAAAATACCACTTAAAGCGTGTAGTAGGTAATACAATTTTAACATTCGAGGAATTGACAACTATTTTTGCTCAAGTTGAAGCATGTATCAACTCTCGACCGCTAAGTGCTTTATCTAGCGACCCTAATGACTTTACGCCATTGACGCCGGGTCACTTTTTAGTGGGTGAATCGCTAGTTGCGCTTCCCGAGTCTAGTGAATTAGAAGTGAATACCGGGAGACTTAATAGGTATCGTCTTTTAAAACAAATAGTTCAATCATTCTGGAATCGGTGGCAGAAGGAATGCCTTGGTGAATTAAACCGACGTAATAAATGGAAATGTTCCAAAGGTCCAGGTTTTCAACTGGGTAATTTAGTCTTATTAAAGGATGATAATCTTCCTCCTTTAAAGTGGTCCTTAGGACGAGTGGAACAATTATTTCCCGGTAGTGACGGTGTTGTGAGAGTTGTATTAGTGAAAACGCAACGCGGTAGCTTTAAGCGAGCTGTAGCGAAATTATGTATTTTACCTATAGAGTAATACATATCAGTTTAATTGATTGTTTTTTGCTATTTGGAATTTTGTTTTTCATTAAATATAATAACACGTTTTATGATTTGTTAAGCATGTTTTAATACGAAGTATTAAGAATTTATTTTAGTTAAATTAGCTTATTAGTTATTAATTAGTAAGTATTATTATTTTTTTTCTTGTTGAAAGTATCTAAGAACTTTCAATGGGGGCGGTATGTTACGGTTACCGTATCTTTAATCACTCCCAATTAGAGGGCGCATTTGTTCCTTTTCCGTGGCCATACGGTCAAGAGGGAAAGTCAGTCGCGATTAGGCTATTAAGCAAGTAGTTTTGTTAGTTCTGTAAAAAATAGGGCTCGTCATTTTCGCGAGACCCGCCATTTTGAATTAAAATAAAGTTTTAATAATTATTTTTTCAATAAAGTGTTTTATTAAGTACAAATTAGATATAAATACGAGAAATAGTGAACTTTGCAGTGGCTATCAATTAATTATTTAGCCGCATCAATTTTGTCCAAATTTAAACGCATCTTGGCACAAAAGCTTTGAAATGAAAGACTAACACATTTTTTTAAGGTGTGTATTCAGTGCTTCAGACATAAACTAAACAAAAGGTATTTAATTTTTATTAAAATTGTTATTATTAAGTTGTTTTTAATAAACTCTAAATTAAGTTTTATAATTTTCAAAAATTCCACCATTTGCTTCTAAGCACAGGTCAGCTCTATGGTGTATAGCTCGGGTTGCTCTGTGGCTACATTCGGGCGCATTTCTTAGTGTTTGTGCTGCGTTTGTTATCCGATTCAATAATGCTTCTCTTGTATTTACTTTAGTGGAATATACCAGTGATTTGAACCATCCCCAAAGACAATAATCCAAAGGATTAAGGTCTGGCGATCTAGGTGGCCAATTAAACGGACCTCCCCGACCAATCCATCGGTTTGGAAAGTTTTGGTTTAAAAAATCTCTTACAAGTAAACTGTAGTATGCAGGGGCTCCATCATGCTGCAAATACATGTTTTGTCTTACATTAAGGGGAACATCTTCTAATAGATTTCGCAAGTGATTTTCAAGAAAGTTTAAATATTTTTCTCCTGTAAGACTACCGTCGATTATAAATGGACCAATTAAATGACCATTTAACATTCCACGCCACACATTAATGCTAAATTTATGTTGGAAATTATGTTCTACTGTAGCGTGAGGATTTTCATAGGACCACCGGTGTTCATTGTGAAGATTATTTATACCATCACGCGTGAACTGTGCTTCATCAGTGAACAAAACATACCTATACAACCTACGATCTTCATTAATCCAGTTACAGAATTGCATTCTCAACTCAAAATCACCCTCCTGCAAATGTTGAACCCGTTGTAAATGAAATGGGTATAAACAATTAATGTGAAGATTTCTCCAAGCAGACGATTGTGTAATTTGATAAGTATCTGCAGTTCGCCTAGTGCTTATGCTTGGATCATTTTCGACGGCATTGAGTATAGCCTCTCACTTCAACCTTGGGTCCCGATTCCCTTTCAGATACAATTTTCGCACTTGGAAACATCCCAGATTCTCCAGCAGTAGTGAACACTTGTTGAAAAACCCTTCTATCTGGCACCCTTCTATCTGGAAAACGACGCTGGTACTCCGCGACTGCTTGAATTGCGACCCCATTGCAGAAGCCATAGACGAATATCATATCTGCATATTCACGATGCGAGAATATCACAGGCATAATGACGTATTTAGATATAAAGTTTCTTAAATGATTATTGTCAGATAATAAAAGTTATGAACAGAAATTGACAGTGACAAAATTTGATCTTATTATTAACTGACATTACTATTGCTAAGTAACAGGAAAAACGATGAGAACACCAACCAGCAGTTGTTCTGTCAGGCAACGCACACTTCTATTTTTTTACAATACATGCATACTTTATGTGAATTTGATAAAAAAAATCACATGCGCCGTAACTGTTTTAAATTCAAATATCTCGAAAACGGTTGCTCGTATCCACTTTTAACAGGTATACCTTTTTGACGTAGAAATAGAAAGAGAATAATTTGTTTTACTCAAAAATATAATACAAGACTGTACCAAAAAGTTGTGATTGTTCGAAGAAGTAGAAAGACATGTAGGTGGCGACCCCTACAAGTAAGAGCAATACTAATATTAGATTCGAATTTGTCATACCAAAAAACCCCCGTATCAATTTTCACTCCATTATTTACATTATCATAGATTTTATTTAAAAAATAGGAAAATTAAATAAAAACTTTAACACCCTGTACCTCGAGAACTAAGGCCTTGCGGACACTTATTTATATAGATTTTTATATTAATTTTTTGGTCTGAATATGTACCCACCCTGTATATATATATATATATATATATATATATATATATATATATATATATATAGGGTATTCAGCTAAGGGAGGCTCGCGGCCATATCTCAGAAAGTATTTGCCCTAGGTTATCGGGGAAAAAAATTTAATAAGTAAATCGGCAAAAATAAATAGCCCTAACACCAACCGTAAAGTGGAAAACACGGTTTTATTCAAAAATACTACCAATTAACCCTTATCGAAAATACTTTTTTGTAATCTACTAATAATTCCAAAACTTTTTGTTTTAACTTTTTCTTTTTCTCTAAATTTTTAAATAAAGGAAGGGGGGAGGGGTAAACATTGGATTCAAAGACATCAAATAACTTTTGTTTGGATTAACCGATTTTAACGATTTTTTCTTCTGTTTTAAGGAGATTATGTGTAAGTTTCTTCGAGAATATTATTATTTAGATTTTTTTTTCCTAGCCGCTAGATGGCATTTTATGACAAAGTCGCAAACTTTTGTTATTTTCTCTAAAATTTCAAATACAATGGTATTTTTTTCTTTACTTAAAAAAAAGAACATGAAAAAATACATAAACTGGAGAAAACCGTGGGTTAATATCTTTATTCATGTCTGAGTTATTTTGAAATAACTTTATTTTTTGACAAAATGTGATTTCCGCATTTATTAGGTATGCTGTCATCTCATTAAGACTTGGAATGAGCTACGCTGAGCACAAAATTATGCATCAAGTGTTTAAAATGACTATTTTTTAACTAATATGAATATTGTAGCCTGAGTCTTACCGACTGTCTGAAGTAATTTGTTAATTTGTATTATACATTTTTAGTTACTCTAGGCACTGCTTTAAAAATGAAATTTAAGCGCCTCGAATGGTGCATAAGCGAGTACTTTACGCACGGTTGTAGAAAAAAGTATTTTAAAATTTAATTTGAATGCCTAAACCATGAGTAGAACCGCGAGACCAATTACGTACCTTATTAAAAAATAAATTTAATTGCAATGAAACTATAAAAACTACACATTAAAACAAAATTTATAATAAACTTCTAACATGTTCAAAATGTCTACCATCCATCTGAATACATTCATTGAGTCTATCAAACGTGAAAATACAGCGGCTTCCAGTTCCAGGCGTTTTATGACAAAGTCGCAAAATTTGGCTATTTTCTGTTGAAATTTGGAATTATTAGTAGATTACAAAAAAAGTATTTCTGATAAGGGTTAATTGGGAGTATTTTTGAATAAAACCGTGTTTTCGACTTTATTGTTGGTGTTGCGCCCTCTAGCGGCAGACTTATAAAGTCCAAAAAAAATTTACAGATTTTTATTTTTGCCGATTGACTTATTAAATTTTTTCCCGAATAACCTAGGGCAAATACTTTTTGAGATATGGCCGAGAGCCACCCTTAGTTAAACACTATATATATATATATATATATATATATATATATATATATATATATATATATATATATATATATATATATATATATATATATATATATATATATATATATATATATATATATATATATATATATATATATGTATATATATATTTATATATATATGTATATATATATATATATATATATATATATATATATATTATATATATATATATATATATATATATATATATATATATATATATATATATATATATATATATATATATATATATATATATATATATATATATATATATATATATATATATATATATATATATATATATATATATATATATATATATATATATATATATATATATATATATATATATATATATATATATATATATATATATATATGTATATATACATATATATATATAAGACATATTCTAGGTGGGTATAAAAGAAGTCAAAATCACCCTAGTTAGTTATATAAAAATACCGACTTGGATAATTTAATGAAACTTATAAAGTAGATCATCAACCCTAAAAAAAATGAAATTTCTTAGGTAAAGGTTTGTTGTGATATTAAAAACAATGAATTTAGCTTGACATTTCGCCTATATAACATGCTCTCTCAAAAGCTCGTCATCTTTTATATTTTTTTCTCCTGTGTATAAATTTTCCTTTATTTGCTACAAATAATTTTAAAAAACACTAAATAATATTTAAAATATAGATATATATATATATATATATATATATATATATATATATATATATAATATATATATATATATATATATATATATATATATATATATATATATATATATATATATATATATATATATATAAATTCTTTTAAATTCACGGAAGAAGTATGATAAGAGCCTACCTACTACTGTGATAAGTATATATGTATAGGGTTTCCCAAAAGAACCGGAACGGTTAAATGGTTTTTCCGATAGAGCTCTTAACTTTTTTTTGTTAATTGCAATACTATGATTATTTTTCGCTTATAATATTGACCAACCTAAAGCGTTTTAAATCCTAGAATATCAAATTTTTCGTCTGGTCATTTTAAAAGATGACAAGTCCGTATTTTCATTCAAAAGAACCGGAACGGTCAAATATCTCGATAATGGATTAACATATCGTTATAAAATTTGCTATAGGCAGGTTATCAAAAGTGGCAGATCTAAAAATAATATTTACAACGTTGCCAGTTTTATAGTTTTTTCGATAGAGCTCTCAACTTTATTTTTCTAAATACAATACTATGATTGTTTTTCACTTAGAATGTTGACCAACCCAAAGTGTTTTTAATCCTAGAATATTAAATTTTTCTTTTGGAAATTTTAAAAGATATGAAGATTTGAAGTCCGAATTTTCATTCAAAAGAATCGGCATGGTCAAATATTTCGGTAACGGATTAGCATACTGTTATGAAAGTTAGTATAGGAGGATTATCAATCGTGTCAGATCTAAAAATAACTTTCAAAACGGTGTCAGTTTTATAGTTTTTTCGATAAAATTCTCAACTAAATTTTGTTAAATACAATGTTGTAATAGTTTTTTGCTCATACTGTTGACCAAACCTAAGTGCTTTCAATCTTAGAAAAACAAATTTTTCTTCTGAAATTTTTAAAAGGTATGATAAGTATATGGTCAAATATCTCGCTAACGGATTAATATTCGTTATGAAATTTGCTACAAGGGGTTTATCAATAGTACTTTCAACTTTGTTTTTTTTAAATGCAATGCTGTTTGTTCTTTTGTAAATAATATTAAATAAGCATTTAATTCAAAAATATCGGAAGGTTAAAATATTTCGAGAAATTATTGTGATAAGATAATAAGAATTATCGGCAATGACGACAAGTCTGATCTAAAAATACTATTTACAACGCTATTAGATTTACAGTGGTGTTTCCACTAAAGCTGTCTAATTATTTTTTTAAAATGTCTGTCATTTTTATCGCATTTTATTTGATTCCATAAAGATACATTTTTTAAATCGAATTTTAATTCTGAAAATAAGTACACTTACCGATATTACCAGAACTTTAATAAAATTGTGTCAGAACTTTGAAGTATAAAATATCAAGATGCTTTTAAAACCATGGAAACAGCTAATCAACAATTGAGCACTTATTATTGTTGTCATCCTTCGAAAGTTACTTAAATCGTTATTAATTAAGGTAAAATGGTTTTATTGTTAAGTGAAGTAGAACGGATTAAAATATTAATTTATCGTGGTTATGGAGATAAACTGAGGAGCTATCACGAGGTTTGCGAATTATTTAATGCCCTATATCCAGAGAGACAAATAAAAAAATCAATAAGTTGTCGTACTATAAAAACATACTAACAAACAGAAAATGTAAAGAATATGCCAAAAACAGGACGACCTAAAACAGCCACTACAGCTGACAATAAGTGGAAAATCTTATTATCTATAGAAGAGAATCCTAAACTGTCTATCGCAAAATGGCAACAAAGTTTACTGGAAGGTATAGTAAATCTTCAATGCACAGGATTCTAAAAAAAAGAAAATTAAAACTTTTAGAAGATGATCCTGACCACCGCGCCGCCGTATCGAGTTTTCTGTAATCATGATGAACAAAATTAATAATTATCCGGATTTTAAACGAATAGACTGAAGGGTGAATAGACACAACTGTAGGTTTTGGAGTAGAAGTAACCCTCACTGGATGGGAGAATTAAACACGCAGTATCCACAGAAGATTAACGTTTGGGCAGGGATTCTCCACAATAAATGTATTGGACCTTTTTTTATTAATGGTAACTTAACGAGTGAAAAATATTTCTGAGAAGAAATATAATTCCCGAATTGCAAGAGTTGAACAATGATGTCCATCAAATATGGTTCCAGCAAGATGGGGCTCCTCCCCATTTTGCACACGGAGTGCGACAATTTTTGGACGAGGTATTCCCAGAAAAGTGGATTGGACGAAGAGGTTCGATAGAATGGCCAGCACGTTCCCCGGACTTTGGACTTTTTTTATTGGGGACATTATAAACATAGAGTGTATAAAAACCGACCACTAAATTTGGATCAGCTGAGGGAAAAAATACTACTATACGAATCGGGTCTTATTACTCTAGGAAGGTTAAGCAATGCTTCAAGTGAGTTTTATGACAAGCTTGAGTATTGTTTGGCTAATAATGGACATTTTCAACACCTGATACGCTGAGGCTTTTATTTTATCCCTTAGTTTCCCAACTTTTAAGTATTTTGTTTGTTTTTAGTTTATTTAATCACATTTAGTTTATTAATTTTCCTGTTACTAGTTTAGTTACTTAGTTTTCTATTTCGAGTATTTTTTCTTTGCTAGTGTATTTTTATTAGGGTATATTAAATAAATTATTTTTTTATTTGTTTATCTAAGTACCTTGATATTGTGGAACAAAAATAAATAAACATATACATTTTTTTAGACGTTTAACATCTAGTTCTAGTTAAGTTATCATGATCAGATAATCAAGTTATTGTCATCTGTAGTAGCTGTTTTAGGTCGCCCAGTTTTTGTTTAGTCTTTATATTTCATGTTTGTTGGTATCTTTTTATTGTTAGAAAAAGAGTAGATTTTTTAATTTGATTCTCTGGATGTTAAGCATTAAATAATTCACAAACTTCTTGACAGCTTTTTATTTTAGCATCGTAACCACAATAGATTAATCTTTAAAGCCGTTCAGCTTTACTTAACCAAAAACCAAAAAATTTTATCTTAATAACGTTTTAAGTATCTTTCAAAATGTTATGACAGATAGTCGACAACAATAATAATTGTTGATTAGCTATTTCCAAAAAGCCACTTGATATTTTATACTTCACGGTTCTTGTTGAGTTGAGAGTTTTATCGGAAAACTATAAAACTGACACAGTCGGAAATGTTATTTTTTCATCCGGCACTATTGATAACTTTCCTATAGCAAATTACGTAACGATATGTTTATCCGATGCCGAAATATTTTAGATGTTCGAAGTATTTTACCGTTCCGGTTCTTATGAATGAAAATGTTGTCTTGCATATCTTTTAAAAAAATTAGAGGAAATCTAGAATTGAAGGCTCTTGGGTTTGGTAAACAGTATAAGCAACTGCAACAGCACTGCTTTACTTTTAAAAAAATGTTAAGAGTTCTCCTACGATAAAACTGGCAATACTGTATATATTATTTTTAGATCTGGCACTATTGTTAATTACTCGACAGCAAATTTCATAACTATGTTAATCCGTTGCTGAAATATTTGGATAGCGGATTTGCTATATCTTCCAAAATTTCCCCAAAAAAAAATGATGTTCTAGGATTGAAAACGCTTTGATTTAGTCAACATCATAAGCAAAAGACCATCATGGTATTGCATTTAAAAAATAAAGTTCACAGCTCTATCGAAAAACTATAAAACTGACTACGTTGCGAATAATATTTCTAGATCTGGCACTATTGTTAATACCCCGATATCAAATTTCATAACGATATGTTAAACCGTTACCGAGATATTTCACCATTCCGGTCCTTTTGAATGAAAATGCGATCTTCCATAATATGGTATTAACTTTAAAATTTTGCAGAAGAAAAGTTTGGTGTTCTAGGATTGAAAACACTTAGGTTTGGTCAACATTATAAGCGAAAAACAATCATGGTATTGCATTTAAAAAAATAAAGATGAGAGCTCTATCGAAACAACTATAAAACTGGCAACGTTGTAAATATTATTTTTAGATTCGGCACTATTGATAACCTTCATATGGCAAATTATATCACGATATTTTAATCCGTTATCCTTATATTTGACTGTTCCGGTTCTTTTGAATGAGAATGCGGACTTGCCATATCTTTAAAAATTTCCAGACGAAAAATTTGATATTCTAGAATTGAAAACACTTTGGTTTGGTGAACATTATAAGGGAAAAACAATTATAGTATTGCATTTAAAAAAATAAAATTAAGAGCTCTATCGGAAAAACTATAAAACCGGTAACGCTGTAAATATTTTTTTTTACGTGCGGCACCATTGATAACCTCCCAATTCCAAATTTCATAACGTTAGGTTAATCTGTTATCGATAAATTTTACAGTTCCGGTTCTCTTAGGAAACACTATATATATATATATATATATATATATATATATATATATATATATATATATATTGTCTCTCAAAATATAACATTTTGGATGTTTTAATAAGTTGTATAATCTAAATGACTAAGTACGAAAATAACGATTTACTTCTTTGTTTTTTTCTTTACGTGTTTGCTGAATTTTAAATTTGGGCAAAGGTCGACTACTGGTCTTAAATTCGAGTCGTTTCTCAAAGTTCAGCTACTGGCTTACTTTCATTAAAACATTAATTAAAACCACAAAATCAACAAGGAAAATGTGAAATTTTCAAAATAAAATATATAAAAACACTCAATCGTAACCACAACCTATCACACGATCCACATTAAATACATCAACTGACAAAAATATTTAACTTTCCTCGGGCGGCTGTTGACCCAAACTTTGCCAATGTAAGCCGTATCTTACCTATGCGCCCCTATGCTAATTTGATTGGGAACATTCGGGAAAAACTCGTCTCCGTTTATAACCACTAGGTCAACGCGGGCCTCCAACCCTGATCGATTCCAAATGAAACGAAACCTCTCCGGAGTTCGCGGTGCGAGGCATGGATAATGTGTCGCGGAATTAAGAGAACGGTCAACGAGTTTATACGCTTAGAATAATAGAGGGAATTTCCAAATTTAAAAAAAAAATTAAAAAATATAAAGTATGTATTATTTTATTTATTTGTTTCTATTTGGAAATATTTATTGAGGGGTCATTGACCATTTGACCTAATTGAGGAGCCGCCATTGGACCTAACTTGTCTTATTTCTTGAAAAAATGTGTGCTTTTAATAATAAATAATATGCATGTCTAAAAAGGTCTAACAATCGACGTTTACTTGTCGGATTTAATATCCATGATGTGTAAATAAAGTCCAGACTTGTACTTTCAATGCCGACAAAATGGTCATGTGAATGTTCAGAAGTGTAACATTTCCATCATCTTATGGACGTCCAGAAATATTGGTCCAAGGATGGACACCCCGTAGACATTTTTGTGAAAATGTGTATCTACTATCTGTAATTCACTGTACAATCCCCTTATATATTTTTATTCCTATCAGCGTATGAAAATTGAATATTTTTACAAACCTTCACAAACTCTCAAACCATTCTTATTTTAGATACCTACTACGTTTGTTTATAATTTGTTTTTTTGTTTGTTTCAGACGGAAAATACTGAATCTCTTGTACGAAAATATTTTCTGTATGGCTTTCAGCATAAAGAAATTTTAGCTTTTTTAAAATTACTTCACGGCAAATACATTTCTCTTCGTACATTAAAAAGAATTACAAATAAATTGGAATTATATAGAAGACGAGAATTCTCTAAAATAGAGGATATAGTACATTTTATAAAAGGAGAGATTGAAAAATCTGGCCAACTACATGGTTGTAGGTGGATGCACTTAAGATGTATACAGAATAATCTTGTTGTCACTCAAGAGATCGTCAGAGAAGTTTTATGGTTGTTGGATCCCGAGGGAGTTGAGTGTCGTAAACGAAAAAGATTGAGACGTAGAGAATACTTTAACAAAGGACCTAACTACTTGTGGCACATAGATTCATATGATAAGTTAAAGCCCTTTGGAATTTGTATTAATGGATGCATAGATGGATTTTCAAGACACATAATACGGCTTCGAACTGGATTTACTTCTAGTGATCCAAAGGTAAGTTAACGTTTTTGCATCCCTCATAAAAGGGAAGTTTTGTAATGGTGACAAAATCCCCTTTGTTTTTGTACATCTTCAAGTTTCAGCGTCCCTAGATACCGAAAAAGCATGATTCAATCAATTCCGTTTTGTCTGTTTGTCTGTTCGTGGCATAGATAAAAAACTACTTACCCTATTGACTTTTAATTGATTGCTAAACAAAGTATTATTAAAAAACTAAATAACCAGTTTACTGCAAATTAATTAGGTATTAAGTAGAAATCAACTGATAATATTTTAACAGGAATCTTAGAGGGAGCAACAAAAAAGCAGGTCCAATAAAATATTTTCATGCATTATATAGCAATGCACAGGTGATATTGTAATACGAATTCGAAGATGGTGGAAGATAATGGAGTACAAATAATATGTTTGAAATCGTGAAAAA
Source organism: Kuschelorhynchus macadamiae (assembly GCA_030620095.1). Classification (NCBI taxonomy): domain Eukaryota; kingdom Metazoa; phylum Arthropoda; class Insecta; order Coleoptera; family Curculionidae; genus Kuschelorhynchus; species Kuschelorhynchus macadamiae. The sequence goes on along the minus strand of JAUTXW010002153.1, from coordinate 336,627 downwards.
AAATCACCCTCACAGGTTTTACATATCTTAGCATCTCTAAATACCAAAAGATTTTCACATTTTCGTCGGTCTATCTGTCAGTTCACGGCATAGCTTAACTACTTACCGGACTGACTTCAAATTTTGGTCAATACTTAAAAGTTATATAGGGATGAGCTAGTAACGTTTTGGCAGAAATATAATATGAAGTGTTAAAAAAAGATTATTAAAAACTAATTATACAATTAACCTCAAACTAATAACATTTTGGTGCGAATCCAAGACAGCAAAATAAAATGGTAAAACTGAAAAAGTACTTATTAGACCGATTTCAAATTTTGTGCATGCTTTAAGGGCGATATAGAGATAAAATGGAAAAATTGTAGTAGGTACTAAATTAGGATAAGGTAACGAAATCAGGGTAAAATAAAATATTTAAAAGGTCATTGTAAAATAATCTTCTTATTCGATTAATTTTAAATTTTGTACAAAAATTAAATGTAATATAGGGTTTATCTAGTACAAATTCAACATGACAAAATGTCGGTCTTAAAAATATTTGTGTGAGAACTACATAATCAATTTATTTTAACTTATTCCCATAAATCAAAGTGTTGTACGTAGAAAGAGTTTAGTACGAATTCACTATTATAGATCAAAATGGTGCCCAATAAAAATATTTGGAAAGACAATATATGTGCTACTAAATGACAATGTGCGATAGTAAATTAGATGACTTTACTTTTTCTAATAAAAGTAAGGAAAGGAAATACACCGTTTTTTTTAAATCTATGGATACACCAGGCCTTTTTGCAGCTGATGCTTAAGCCCATACCATAGCATTTACACCAAAGAATGTTGGTTTTGAAATAACAGGGAGTCAAAAATTGAGTTTAAAAAAATTGCAACATTTTTGGGATAGATAAATACAAAAAGATGAAATTTGGCGTGATTATTAATCATTAGAAAGCATCTAATCAAATGTACCTTAGGTCAATTAATTTCTTACAGAACCATAGTTATAGGTAGTTAGTAATTTTTTTTTAAATAAATTTCAGAATGTCATTTCATTTGATTGTTTTTTTGTAAATATCTAGAGATTCTTTAAATAAACCAAAAAACTGCCAGTGCTGTGTAGAACGAAGCGTTTTTAAGAAGATAATTATGATATGTTTTTGCCGATTTAAATCATCACTTGCGCAATTATTTTATTCACATAATTATATATTTAAAATTCTAATCAAACATTGATCTGTTTTTTTTTGTTTATTATGATAACAGGAATTACCGATGATTATTATTTTGCCTAGATAATGTGTACAGTAAATGTATTTGAATTTCTTTAATAAAAATAAACAATCAATATAATTACCTACACATCATTTTTAAACTTTGTTTTGTTTTACTTTTATATTATAAAATTATATAATTATGTATGATTAGTAAAAAAATATTTTGTGACATCTATTTTTCTTCACAAAAAAAGCTTTTATTTATTTTACTGACTTTGTAAACATTTAATAGTAGTAGTTTATTAGTAATATATTTTTTTGACATTTTATTTGGCCGCCATTTTATGTTCCGCATTACAAATAATTTTTCTGCAGAAATCGAGGTTAATTGGATGAGTAGTTTTTAGGAATATTTTTTAATAACGTATTAAGCCGCTATTTCCGTCATATTGGATGAATGTTATCAGGTCATCCCCATGTGACAATTATTGATCAAATTTACCTTATGCGCAGCGAACAGACAGATCGACGAAGAGGATCTAGGGATTCTGAAACATAAAGAATATAATACTTTCCTGTAAGAAGAAAGTAATAAAAAAACCATATTTTTACCAACTTATTTTTCTAAACACAGCACTGACTTAATGAAAGTTTTTCAAACTCGAGCAATGTGTTTATTGTATCGGGTCGTTCAAAGGAATATTTTTTTTGCACAAGTAATAGGGAGCCAATACTTAACCACATCCAAATTAATATGGGATTTATTATTTATTTATGGATATTAATAGCAGAATTAGTAAGGTTAGATTAGATTGTTTAAAAGTATTTTATATTTAATAACTTACAACTAATATCAAGAAATACTTGCCGGGGACAAAAAAATGTAACAATGGCGTTCGAAAATAGCTGACTTAAAGATTTGATTAATAGAATTTACCCCAAAACCGTATAAAAACACAAATATGATTAAGCTGGCAATAATGACCAATTCAAATCCAACTATAACCATAAATTTAAAGTCACTCCTCAATCCATGATTGCTGGCTATTTTGATAACTTTTTTGCACATTATAATATTTCCTTATCGTATTTCTTGCATGTACACTGAGAAAAAAATATGTATAAAACACGTCTCTGATCTCACCAATTGATGACGTATAATTAAATTTCTAACGTAACGACAATGTAAGTTATGACATCAGACTGCCAAGATTGGTAATTTTGTAAATGGTCGCAGCTCCAAAAAAAATGAAAATTTTAAAAAACTAAGAGCCGAGTTCTGAGTGGTAAATACTGCTAACCATTTTTACACTTTACGATTACCATTTCATAGTCAGCTACGCCTAAGTGTCTCTTACACTATTGATGTGTATTGAAATAGGTACACATTTTTAAATTAAAGTATTATTAAAGTTTTAATATTTCAGGTAGTTGCGGGTTATTTTTTGGAAGGAATAAAAATGGTTGGCGGAGTCCCTAAAAGCGTGAGATGTGACATGGGAACGGAAAATAAAAGTATTGAAAAAATCCAGAATGCCTTACATGATTTATTTAACATGAACAGATCTTCTAAACCATGTTTTATATATGGAAAAAGTATGCATAACCAGCGGATAGAAGCTTGGTGGTCCATTTTACGAAAACATAGTGCTCAGTTTTGGATGAATCTATTCGAGACGCTGCAAGATGAAGGCTATTTCTGTGGCACTTTTTTAGATAAATCCTTAATTCAGTTTTGTTTCATGTATCTCATACAGGTAATAACTTCTGTTAAATATTAATTATAATAATAGCAACCATCTAAGTAAAAGCAAGTCTATCGAGTTCCCATCAGACGCAACCTGCTAGACTTCCAAATACGTCCTAGATTTCGTGAAGGTATAATGTACATTTGTAAAAATCTTTTGCCTTCAGAACAAATTCTTGACACTCGGGGCCATCTTAAGGGATTCAAGCGACCGGTCGCAATGTTACAATAGACTTTGCTACTTTACTTTTGATTCGATTCGAAAAATTCTGATATAATTTTGAAGATGACAGTGACGTGTTAGTTTAAGATTTTTTCCGCGAGCAAATAAAACTGTGCGCAGACGGCGCACCTGGGCACATTCGTTGCACCCTCTGATTAAGACGAACCTTAATTTTGTAGAAAAGTTAACTAATACATGCATCAAAAGTCCCATTACACATTTTCGAAAATTAATCCACATTTTAGGCCTTTCGGTTTTTCTTTCGCGTGCTTCTTGTCTCTGCTTATTCTAACGTTAGATAATACAAGGATATTCCAAAGATGATAGTTAATTGTCGATTTAAACTATTCTATTTTTGGGTTTTTGAAGTTATATTAATTCTCTCTGTTCTAGTTTTATAGAATTTTGTTTTTCTGTATTTTTTTAATCAATTTTATTTAACCTGTTTTAATTAATGTAATTCTATTTCTTCCATTTTCAAATATTTCTGCTTTTCTGGTTATTCGATATTTTGTACCCTGACATATTTTTTCCGTGAATTTAAAACAATAATAAACAATTATACTGCATAATCACCTGTTATATATTCTTGAAAATAAGACATTTGATTTTAGGAAGACCTGAATCAAGTTGTTTTTGAGTGGAACGTTCACAAAATACGGAAATCAAGAAATACAGTCCTCCCTCACGGAAGACCATCAATAATGTTTGATATGCCGTCGTTGTATGAAACTAGTAGTTTTCACATACATGTTCCAAATTTTGCTTTGGATGCGTTGTCCAGTGACTGCACGTTTAATAATTATCCTTGTGATAAAGACATTTACGACTTGTGTAAAATACTAATGGCGGAAAACGGATTTACTCAAGGAAACGACTACAATTCGGCTGTTGAATTATATATAAATTTAAGGGCTTTAATTATAAAGTTAATTCTTTAGCAGTGCATGTAAGAAAAAATAAACATGAAAATCAAAGAATTCTTTTTTTTAGTTTAAGATTTTCTAATTAATAATAAGCAATATTAAATATAATCAAAAATTTTTCTAGAATATTTATTCGGTTTCTTTCTTCATTTAACAAAGATTAAGATTTTCTAATTAATAATAAGCAATATTAAATATAATCAAAAATTTTTCTAGAATATTTATTCGGTTTCTTTCTTCATTTAACAAAAAAATACCAAGTTGAATGCATTAATAAAATATATTTAAGCCCCACAGTTTTTAAGACTAACATTCTTATTAATTTTAATTTTATTTCCGTAAAAATGTACCTAAGACAAAAATGCAAGTTAGAGCTATCCTATGTGAAGTCAGCGACCAATAGCTGGTGGCCAATCTTCCGAAAATACCAGAACTTTAAAATGCGTGGTATTCTAGCATTACGGATGAACAAAATTTCCAGACATTTTAATTTTTTACGTTTTCAGGTTTGCTAGGTTTTCTTATCTTTTTAGGGTCCTGCTACATTTGTAATAAAATTTTATAACACGCACATTATTAGTAAGTAAATTACAATAAATACTTGGCATCAAGCTGCCGCCCGGGGGTTTATTGAATTTTATCTGAGTTCCCTACCGCCTAAGCACTGCAGTTTTTTTTATTCATATTGTATCTCATCATTAAATATATTGATAACAACTTGCAACTAATGTTAAAATATTTTGACTAGCGCTGCCATGTGAGAGTATTTACCAAGGTTATTAAATATTAAATTTTATAAATATTAAATTTTGTAACCCTGCCACCGCTGCCACTTATATTAAAACTGGATATTATTTCTAGATAATTTGGCAATAACCACCTACAAATAGTTTCCCTTGTATGGCAGTCCGGGGACGTCATTTAATTTGTTTAGGTTTTCTATCCCTTCAAAGCCTCCTTGTCACTTTTATTCATACTAGATAATATTTCTAGATATATTTGTAATAACCTCATATAAACAATTTGGCTGTCATCATAGAATGTCTACACGGGATAAAATATAAAATGTAAGATTTTCTCTCCTTTGTTAAAATTTCAAGCTCTTTTAGGACCCTTTGCCACTTTTATTCATACTAGATAGACAAATTGGAAATATTGAATTTTTTTAAGTTTTCTACTCTTTTACAGATTATTTCTAGACATATTGGTAATAACTTCCAATATAGTTTAAGCCGGATTGGCGTTCGGGCGTGTCTACCATGGATACATTTTAAAACTCTAATAATTTTTTCTCATTTTTAAAATTTTGTTTAGAAATTTTTCTGTTTTATTAAAATTTGTTGAAGTCTTCTACCTCTTTAGAGACCCGCTGTCAATTTATGATTCTAGGCATATAGTTTGGCTTGCACTGTCGTCCGGGTGTATCTACCAAGGATAACCGCTGCTACTTTTACTCATTCTACATATTATATGGCAATAACCTATAAATAAATGAGAAAACATTCTTAAATATTTAGGATAGTCTGTTCCTGGTCGATGCCCTTCGTCAGCAATGCCAGCCAAACTATAGGAGATATTAGCAATATGTCTAGAAATAGTATAGAAATGATAAAATACCCCTGAAGGGGTAGAAGACAAAGAAATTGTAATACATAAGGAAAAAAAATTAAAACATCTCTATAAATAATATCAAGAATAAATAAAAAGTGCAGCGAATCTCGAAAGCGTAGATAACCTAAACAGATTTTAATAAATAAGAAAAAAGCATATTTTACCCCAAGTAGACTCCCTCGGATGGCAGTGCAAGTTAAAATATTTATAGGGGGCTATTACCCCAATGTCTGGAAATAATATATATTATGAATTATTGTAGCAGCGGGTTTCGGAAAGGGTAGAAAATTCAAATTAATTTTAATAAAGGAGGAAATATTCAATTAATTTAATTACCAATGTGTCTAGAAATAACAACTGTATGAATAAAAGTGACAGGATTGGAAAATTGAAACAAATTTTATTGAATGGGAAAAGTTCTATTTTCATATTATGTCCCAGGTCCCGGACAAAACTAGGTAGCCAAAATATTAATTGGAAGTTGTTGCCAATATGTCTAATAATGATATAGTATGCATAAAAGTGGCAGTGAGGTCCTTAAGGGTAGAAGCCCCCGGCCTGCCGAGTCATTCCAATATATTAATGATGTGTCTATTACAAACTTTTATGACAAATAGAGGAAGATCTAAAAGGGGTAATGATACTTAATAAATTATTAAAAAATGTAAATGACTGGGAATGTTAGTCATAGAGTGTATAATCAATAATGAACTCTACGGTATTAGATATTTTGTCAGCAAACCATGTATATCAAGGTACATATTTTGATATTTTGGACAAATTAAAAGAAATACCTGTTTATTTTAGTTGGGTGTGATAACACGAAAAAAAATTTACAACTATGATCATTGGGTTGTACATTGTCAATAGAATGCACTTTATTTGAACAGAGGTTTACCGAATGGATAAAACTAAAAGAGAGAAAATAAGATGCTTCAAGAAACAGTCAAAATTATCATTAACTTTTCACTGTGTTCCTGTAGTCTGTTTTGATAGATTGATGTCGTTTCTCAAAGTTAAAAATAAGACCTACAACGGAAACTTGATTTATGAGGATGTGATATGCTAACAATTTTTTTTGCCGAGATCATGTTACAGATTTTTCTTTTCAAACTTCATAAGGTATCAATGTCTTTATTTGTGGAGGACTTCTAATAAATTATAGTTTATAAAACTGAAAAACACGCTTTAATAGCAAACCGAACTAAAAAAAAACCCTTTGGACGAGAATAAAGTGATTAACAAGAAAATTAATGTCATTGTGAAAAAAAAAACGTGGCGTGCCTGATATCAGTTGTTATAAATATTCTATCGGTATAATTTCTAAAAGTAAAGTCAGTATGAATATATGGCACAAAGGCACCCTACGCTTTTTTCACAATGACATTAGTTTTCTTGCAAATCACTTTCTTCTCGTACAAAAGTTATTTTTTTTCTTTTTAGTTCAATTTACTAATAAAGCGTGTTTTTTTGTTTTTAAAACTATAATTTTTTTTTAGTTTTGTCAAACTATAATTTATTTTTCTTCGAAAATTATGCTGAAAATGGGTAATTTTCGCGCCTGCTGCCTTGCTTTTATATGGTAGCCATTTCCCAGGGTCCCTCTCCGAGATGAAATTTTTTTATCCTGACAATTCTGTTCAGGATAATTGGACAAACTTATCATTGCATTGTCATCGATCCTTGATAAGGATGCAAAGTAATCTGACGTTTCAAAGTGGATGAAAATCAAGTGAAACTAATAAAAGCGTTTTAAAAAATGTTAATTTACTCGAGTATTATTTTAATTAACATGTATCAGGGAAATTTGGTTTTTCTCTCTTTATTTCAATTATTTCCTCAAAAAAAGATATTTTTTTAAACAAATATAGAAAGAGAAACTATAATAATTATATTTAAATTTTATGTATAATAGTAAATGGTTGGTAAATTGTGAAAAGGAAAGTACAATACTTAGGAGTAAATGACGATAAGCCTTGATGGAGAGCGAGGACACACGCCCTCACACTATATATATATATATATATATATATATATATATATATATATATATATATTTCTATATATATATTTCTATATATATATATATATATTTATATATATATAGGAGTAAATGACGATAAGCCTTGATGGAGAGCGAGGACACACGCCTTCACACTATATATATATATATATATATATATATATATATATATATCTTTCCGAAAACTGTGGTTCAAGGTCTTATTTCTAAATTTGAGAAAGGACATCAATCTAATGAAAACTGACTACAGGAACACAGTGAAAAGTTAATTATAGTTTTAATTGTTTCATCTTCTTTTCAGTTTTTTTAGCTTTATCAATTCGGTAAACCTCTTTACAAGGTACAACTCAATGATCATATGATAATTTTTTTTCGTGTTGATCACACCCAACAAAAGGAATAGGTATTTCTTTTAATTTGTTCAAAATATCAAAATGTGTATCTTGATATATGTGGTTTGCTGACAAAATATCTAATAAAGTAGACGTCATTATTGATTATATGCTCTATGATTAAAATTCCCAGTCATTTACATTTTTTGTAATTTATTAAGTATCATTACCCGTTTTAGATTTTCCTCTACTTGTTTTGTAATAGACATAAAAAAGTTTGTAATAGACACATCATTATATATTGAAATGACTCGGCAGGCCGGGGGCCGGGATAAATTCAAAGGTAAAGTAAGATATCTTTAGACGGTGGTTCGGTGCTCGAATTTTTTATTATTTGTTTAAAAATAAAACTAATAATGAATGAAACACAGACTATATTACGTTAGAATCGGTTAGGTTTGCTATACAAGTATCGCTCTGACTGATGAAGCTTATACCAAAATACTTCCAGGAATTACATCTTCGGCTAGTTCTTTCATATTGTGTGGCGAAACCATCTTTTAAAAGCACAAAACTACAAATAACTACACAATAACTAAACAAAATAAATAACGCGCAGACGCAGAAATTGTTGTTATTGCTTTTTTGTGTCCCTGCAACCTTACTTGTTTCTTAACACTATTGTTGAAACAATTGTAACTAAGGCTACTTAATAATAATTTTTGAAAAAAAAAGTATCTAATACTTTTAATAGAGCTGAAAAAAAATGTCTTTTTCAAATACTAGTGCGGCAAAAACTAATTTTCCGCACTAACATGCGTACGAAAAGTGGACAACATTTTAAGTCTCTGAATTTTTTAAGTTCTTGTTTTCAACCAAACTAATAATTATTTAATTATTGTTTTTTTTATTTTTTATTAATTTAACCAAATTTCGAAACTGTGTTAAAATACCGATTGTTTTAACAAAATCTATACTGTTAGGTTTATTCAGCGTGTCCTGAAAAGTTATTAACAAATGGAAAACTTTTTTATTTTTTATTTTATGAAAAGATGTTACTCTTCATAAAAAGTTCTGCTTCCTCCGACAATATTTTTGGAATTATAAAACTTCAAAAATCTAAAATTGTTTGAAGAGAAAACTACTTATAGGTTTTGTTTTAGAGCAAAATGCCATAAGAGAATTATTCTGAGTGTTGCGAGGTGTGATAAAATACAAAATTTCATAAAGAATTTCCGAGGTACTTTAGTAGCAGAAAATGTAAAGTTTTGTCCTTAAGCTAATTACTAAAAACACTGAGTAGGCTGAAAAGAAATTGAACATGCTGTTGTGATGGAAAGATAATCTTGCATTGTATTTTATTACATTGAATATTTTCCTGTTATTTCCTTTGTTATTTAACAAAACAAGAAAAAACTGAAATTGTGTTATCTAAATAATACGTTTATAGAAAATACCAAGCCTGGTCTACTACCGAAGAAAAACAAATGCAAGTTTTGCTAGCGGTCGTTGAGAATCCTAGTGAGGAAGATATCAAAATCACTTCCGAGTAACGTGACAAAGTGAATAGTCAGTACGATTTTACGAGCAAATAAATTCTATCCTTACAAACCTAGATATATCCATACACTTTTACCTAGAGATTTCGAAGTATGTTTCATGTTCAGTGCGTGGTTCCAAGAGGAAGCTGTAGATGATTCTTTCTTTGCCAGAAAAATATTAGTTATCGATGAGGCGACATTTACGTCGTTCTGTGAGCATACGACCCCGTATGCTCACAGAACTACCGCTGGTGGTGTGACGAGAATCCTAATTTCCCCATAGAGTGTCGCAATCAATACTCATTTAAAACAAATGTGTGCTGCGGTATTTTGGATAACCAAATATTAGAGCCGTATTTTTTTGTGAAAATTTGAGAAGGACTTTTTCAAATCGCTGGATAGAAAGGTATTCTACAATCCCATGGCCAGCCAGGTCTCCTGACCTAACCCCTTGAATTTTTTCCTTTGGGGATTGTTAAAAAGAGCTTTATTTTCACACTTCTTTTCAAAACATCGATCACCTGGAAACAGTCATCAGGCAGTGAGTACAAAAACTATGCCAGCTATGGCAAGTGCGGCAATAGCAGAGTTTTGTAGAAGAACCAAAGAACCATAATTTGTATGGAACGGGATGCATTTTTATATTCTGCGTGCCAACGCTATGCCTATTCGGCTCGATTCGTGTAGCTGTTTCTTAAGCGTAGGCAAAATATAAGGACGGAATTAAGACGTTGGCATTTTATAATATGTATGTAGTAGGTATATCGAAACGGCCTATTATCACATTCGTTTGTTTGTTTACCTTTAGCTGATTGTTAGCGCTATATGCAAACGAAATAGATAAGATTTTTTAGAACTCAAATTCCAAGGGGTGAAACCGCTGCTTAAATATTACAATATCTTTTTTTTATTTAAAAGACGTTTAGGTTTTCAAAAACGCTTGAAAAATAATAAGCTATATAGGATAAATGATTTTGGCAACATTTGAAATTACTCAGAACACACCCTTTAAATAAAAAAAAATCATCAGTCAACTAATTCAAAATTGTTATCCAAGAATTATGTTTAATTTACCTTAATAAATTTCACAGCAAATCCTTCGTTTCATTTATAATTAAAAGGCAATTTACTGTAAGGTTTTTTTAACTATTCTACAAATTCTAAAAAAAATTCTACAAAAAGATCTACAATCACTTAAAGCTGTATACGATTAAATATTTTAAATGACTTGGTATGTGACGTAATATGAAAGTTAATTTGAATTTAATACTTCCCTTTTCCGAGGAAAGTAAAAAAATGCAAAACAAGTTTGGTGGCGCCAAATTTTTGATATAACCCTCATGTAGAGAAGTAAGGCGTTTATATTTAGAGGCAATATTCTTGATCATAATTGATAAAAGGAACAACTGCTTAAAACAAACGTAAGTTAAATAACATGTTCAAAAAATAAAAAAATGCATTGAAAATACTTTATTATTATTTATTTATTATTAAAACGAATATTATAAAATAACTAAAATTTGTTTGTTTTTTTTTTTAATATAATAGAATTTTAAATTATGTCATTTTGAACAGTCGTCATTTACGAAAACTTAAATAAAGTTCACTAAAATAGATTTGTTGAAGTCCGCTAGTTTTCTGGGTCATAAACTCCATACCTAGTGCTAGATAAAACTAGAAACAGCACTTAATACCTCGGTTTTTATTGAAAATAAATCAGAGCCTTAACTAGGTTGGTGCGAGTGGTGCCCCGCTCCAGGACTCAGGCCTCTAGGGGGCGCAATCATAGGCGGTTATTTATTTTCTTCTTGCAAATATAAAACAAACATAATAAAAAATTGATGTGACCGGACCATCCTAACATAAATTAGAATATCGACCTAGACCGCACATTCCTAGTTTTCGACTTTTTCAAATGGTCGCTATTTTACTGTTAGGACGATTGCCAAACATAAAATCAGAGGCCGTATGATATTTTAATGCACATACGTAAAATTACGGAATCGCGGTAGTGCAATCTGCGTTCCAAGTTCCTAGATCTTATTTAATAAGTCAGAAATTCACAGATTCTACGTCACAACTCGGAATTCCGAGAGAACGTCAGCTATCAATCAGTAGGACCTCCCTCCCTGTCCTTGTTCCGCTTCCGCCACGTTGTTACGTTAAATTAAATCTTTTGTTTGTGCTTCTTGGTTAGATCCATATACTTAAAACTAATATACTACGAGCTTTAACGAAAAACTGTGTCTCTAACGTAGCGTATGGTGTATCATACACAAAGCTTAGTTTTTCTAGAAGAATCGAATTATCATGTCAAATACAGGACAGGACAAAAAACAATTACTTCTTGCTCCACTGTTTTGTCGCACCCTATATATTTCAAAATAGCTTTAAAATATAGCTTTTATCAACTTACATATATCCTGCAAATTTTGTTAAAAAAGACTACTCTTTAAAAGCTAGAGACCGACGGGTATGGGCTGGGACGCCCTGTATAGTATTAATACTAATTACGGCGAGATCGCATAAACAATGCCTTATATTTATTATATCCTAACACACAACAAATTTATTTAAATCGGTTTAGACTTTCCGTTAGAACGTGACCGGGCAAAGCAACCGACATAAAAATGTGAGATTATATACGTGCATACACTTACACGTTTAATATCTAGTTAGAGAACAGGAAGATTACCGACAGGGGCGTGCATGGAAGCAAGGGAATCAGTGCTTCCCCAAAAAAATTACAAAACATCTTCTAAAATGTAATTTTTGAAACAGGAAACCATTAATTTAGTTTATATTAAAAATGCTAAAATATTATCTTAATTATCAAGCCCATAATAAATGCTGCCTTGACTCCGACCCAGCCACAATAGAAAATCGAATAGAACCTATGCGGGCCGCTAGCTTCTCTGCAGTCAAATACTGTATGCTTGATTTTCTGTGAATCGAGCCGGAGGTTATTGAACTTTCCACCGGCTGTTTGCAATTTTTACATTTTAGTCGCGTGCTTTAAGTAGGGGCGAAAGCTATCGTTGGAGTAGGTTCTTTGTTTGAACGGCTATCCGTATGTTGTGTGATACGTACGACGTGTCGTACGTCATATGCAAATACCGTCGACTGTCGGTAATAACGCTGAAAATGTTGGAGAATTTAGTAAGAGTGTGTGTGAATGTGTGGTGCGTGTCTTAATAATAAAGGGATTTTCAACATTAAAACGCTGATAAGCTTCAAATAATTTCCAAAGGAAGGGCAAAACCGCCTATGAAAAATTTAACCACAAAAATGAAAAACTGTATTAGACATTTTTATCCGGAAAAACAATACGAACAGTTTAAATAGCTAACAGGGTGTGAAAATATTAGTAAATTATTTTGTTGGCCATGTTTACTTTTTGAAAATGAAAAAGGTCTCTGGAATAAAACTGGTTTTCCGATTTAAACAATTTCCATAAAGCTGTAAAAAGACACATTATGTCCAAAGCGCATTTACAGGCCGTCATAAAAGAAAAAGTCTTCTACAAAACCGGAATTGAATACACCCTTAATAATTAGTCATCGCCAACACAATGAACTATTCGATAAAAATATGCAAATATTAAGAAGGCTTATCGATGTTGTTTGTTTTCTCGGACAGCACGAATTCGGATTTAGAGGTCATGACGAAACAAGGGTTTCCTCAGATAGAGGAAATTTTCAAGATTTACTTAGTTTAATGGCTAAATATGATGATTGCTTAAAAATCATTTAGAGCAGTCTAGCGTTTTCCGCGGAACGTCGAATTGAATCCAGAATGATTTAATTTCCGCTGTTCCAACCATTATTCTAAAAAGAATTAAGCAGCAGATTGGCGAGGCGCGGTTCATTGCTATTGTTGTGGACGAAACAATTGATATCACTAATTTTAGCCAATTATCTATAGTAATACGCTATGTTAAAACAGACGGAAATATTCAAGAGCGACTTTTAGGTTTTAAGAATGTGTCCGAAAATCGTACAGCAGATGCATTATATACTGTTTATAACGTTAATAAAGAAATTAATGGAGAGAAAAAATTAGTTGCTCAAAGCTATGATGGAGCTGCAGTGATGGCAGGACAATTAGGGCTAAAGTTCGAGAAAATTACCCAAATGCTGTGTTTGTCCATTATTTTGCTCATACATTAAATTTAGTTTTATCCCAATCCATCAATCACATTAAAGAGTGTAAAGTATTTTTCGTTACTTTAAGTGGCATGGCTGGTTTTTTTTTTCCAAGTCAACAAACCGTACACAAGCTTTGGACTCCATTGTCCACAAACGATCGCCCAAAGTAGCTCCTACTAGGTGGAACTATAATGGAACACTTGTGTTAACAGTATCTGAAAATCCTGAATCACTGATTGAACTATTTGAGAATATAATAGAAAATAATGAAACGTGGGAATCAGAAGCAATAAATAGTTCGAGAGGGTTTTTGGACTGTTTGAAACGAGACGTTAATTTTAATTTTTTGTTGAACTTATTTTCAGAAACATTTCCATTCTCGGATAATATTTTTAATATATTACAAACTAAAACAAATGATATTGCTTTTCGCCCAAAGTGGATGATTTTAAGTCCAATGTAAGCCAAAAAAAGAGATGACTTTGACCTATTTTGGGAGAAAACGATGACGTTAAATGTAGAGCCACAAGCAAAGAGTCTTCGAATAGACAAGGTAGTAGATGTTCAAACATCATACAGACGCCTCTTTTATGAAATAATCGATCAAATTCAGCAACACATAAACTATAGATTTAACGGTTTAAAGGATTTTAAATTCCTCCAGCTCTGCAATTTTGATGCATTTAAAGGAAATACTTTTCCAGAAGTTGCGTTTAAATCTTCTTCATTATGGCCAGTTCTTCGACCGAGTGTTACTGCGATCTGAACTAAAAGTGATTCACGAAACTGATGACATTAGCGCAAAAAATAACGCTAAGGAACTAATGCAATTTTTAAAAGACAAGGATTTAGAAGATGCCTACACCGAAGTGTCGAAATTGTGTGAATTAGTATTGACAATATCTGCCACAATTTCATCAGTAGAATGCAATTTTTCTGGGGGAGGAGAGACTTTCGCATACATCGCTGTTATCCAAATAAACTGAAAATAAACTTCTCCAAAATATGTCGGAGCATCGACGTTTTTATGATGACATCATTGACGAACTTGCAAAAAAATGATCGAAGAATCGAATTACATTACAAACAGGTAAGTTTCTAAAAATTGCTTCCCTTTCTTAACATTTTACCGCACGCCCCTGATTACCGAAATATGTCTTATCTGAGCATAAATGTGGAAAAATGTCCCATTTTTCTTATTTATGACGTAGTATTTCAGATCTCCCTGGGTAGAAGAAGGGATGGCAACATCAACTCGAATTTTGATACATCGTCACTTCGATACATCGAATTTTGAAACATCGATGCCGCGATGTATCGAGTGGACACCATCGATGTATTAAAGCATCGATGTTTTAAACATCGCAAAAAATGAAATTCAAAATTGTGTAAAGCAAATAAGTAATGATTTTTATTGATATATATATATATATATATATATATATATATATATATATATATAATATATATATATATATATATATATATATATATATATATATATATATATATATATATATATATATATATATATATATATATATATATCAATAAAAATCATGCCATTTTGCACCAGCAGAAATTATATATTTTTGCTATTTTACGTATATCTTTTACGACCAAGAACTTTTGATAAAGATGTGTGAAAGCGCATTTTTACAGATTTTAGTATATATATATTTTTTTTTGTTGCGTTTTCTTAAACCATGTCTAATTTTTTTTTGTTAAAAATTCTTGTGTACTGGTTTATTTTCTTAAAAGAATTGTTTATTTCCTTAACGTTTCGCGCTTCATAGAGAGCTTTTTCAAAAGGATATTATTGGCCTACAATAAATACAAAACTATAAAACATCGATTAACACACCAAAAACTATTATAATAAAATGTTAAAATAGGACCTTACAATTTTTAAAACTCCAGTTTGAAATTAATGTTAAAATCATTTTAAAATACATTGATATACGCACCTTGGAAATAAAAACAACTCACTGCATTATAGTAGCAATGATGTTTCAGTTGTTACTTGTGGAAACTAAATAAATACTACCGATGTGTTTTTTTTTTGTTTTTGGCTGAAAGCGATTATTTAGATTTACAATGTTTATATTATTTATATTGGTATAAAATCAAGTTGATATTATAGAAATTATATTTATGATGGTGTAGTATATAGGCATTTTATTATATGTACAATACTAAATTAAAAAACTAAAATATCAGACCGTGGTAAATCTGACTCAGTTTCTTGACATCTTGTTTATCATTTACGGAATGTTTTTCTTTTTTGAGATGTTTCATGTTAATACTGTACAGGGCGTCCCACCCCATACTCGGCGGTCTCTAGCTTTTAAACGGTAGTTTTTTTTAACGAAATTTGCAGGATATATGCAAATTGACAAAAGCTATATTTTAAAGCTATTTCGAAATAGGTAGGGTGCGACAAAAAAGTGCAGCAAAAAGAAATTTTTTTTTATCCTGTCCTGTATTTAAAATGATAATTCGATTCTTCTAGAAAAACTAAGCTTTATGTATGATACACCGTATGCTACCTAAGAGACATAGTTTTTCATTAAAGCTAGCAGTATATTAGTTTTAAGTTTATAGATCTAACCAACAAACACAAACGAAAGATTTAATTTAACGTAACAACGTGGCGCAAGCGGAACAGAGACAGGGCGGTCCTATTGATTGACAGTAGAGGTGGCTAGGGAGTGAGTGATTCGGTTGATTTTAATGAATGACTCGAGTCACTCATCTTAAAATCACTTGAGTCTCGAATCTCAAACGACTGCTAAGTTCACTTACTACGTACACTCTCTGACTCTTGTTTCAGCTCTCGGTACTCTTGTACAGCGGAACAATGTGTGAACCGTTCTTTGTTTCATGCCTGACAGTTGGTCCCGGATGAATTAGATATTATTTAATTGTCAATATTTTTACATAACTGATAGACGGAAGGGGTTTTCCATTTTTATTTTTTATTCCTAATACTAAAAGAAACATTCGATGCTAATCAATAATGATTATAAATGAGTGTAATTCATACTTGCACCCCAGACTTTCAGATAATAATAGAATAAAGTTAATACATTATAAATAAAATATAATGACGATTAGAACATTACAAAACACATGTATTTAAGTATTAATAATTTACAAAAGCAAACAAAACCTATAACTTGAGGAGTTATGCGAGTAAAGTATTCCCACACTACACTCGTTTGTTTTTCTAATTTTGACATTGCTAGTTAACTTTTAATTTTCAAAATATTATCCAAAGGCACACTGTTAATAATTGCGAATAATACCAATGATTAAAATATCATATCAATTAAACACATCTACGCAGCATTCAGAATCCGGGGAATTACTAGCCTTAATAACCTAATAACCATTAACCAAACATGCATAAAATTCTAGAAATGTTCATCAAAATGCGTAATCTGCTAGTTAGGAGCAAAAATAACTTATCCGTCCGCACAAAGTTGAAATCTGTAAATGCGAGTGATTCACTGAGCATCCAGCGAATCGTCAGCAGTACGCCGCCGCCGGCGCTCGCGGCAAGCAAAAAATCGCAGGTATGCTCTGAACTCCGCTCCGATGACTCGAGTCAGTGACACGATTCATTTAATGCTGATGACTCGAATGACTTGACTCAATAAAAAGACTCGCTTTTGCCATCTCTAATTGACAGCTGACGTTCTCTCGGAATTCCGAGTTGTGACGTAGAATCTGGGAATTTCTGACGTATTAAATAAGGTCTCGGAACTTCGAACGCAGATTGCATTACCGGGATTCCGTAATTTTACGTATGTGCATTAAAATGTCACACGGCCTCTGATTTTATGTTTGACAAACGTCATAACAGTAAAATAGCGGACATTTGAAAAAGTCGAAAACTAGGAATGTGCAGTCTAGGTCGATAATCTAAATCTATGTAAAGATGGCCTGGTCACCTCAATTTTTTATTTGTTTGTTTTATATTTGCAAGAAGAAAATAAATAACCCCCTGTGATTGCGCCTCCTAAAAGCCTGACCCCTGGTGCGGGGCACCATTCACACTAACCTAAGGCTGTGATTATATTTTCAATAAAAACCAAGGTATTAAGTTGCTGTTTCTAATTTTATCTAGCACTAGGTATGGAGTTTATGACCCAGAAAATTATAAGTGTAGCGAACTTCAACAAATCTGTTTTAGAGAGTATTATGTGAACTTGTAATTTTATTTAAGATTTCTTAAATTACCATTGTTCAAAATTACATAATTTAAAATTCTATTATATCAAAAAAAAAACCATTTTATAATACCCGTTTTAGTATAAAAAGTATTTTCAATGCATTTTTTTATTTTTTGAACATGTTCAACTTAGTTTATTTTAAGCAGTTGTTTCTTATATCAATTATGATCAAGAATATTGCCTCTAAATATAAACGCATGACTGCTCTACATAGAGGGTTATATCGAAAATTCGGCGCCACCAAACTTGTTTTGCATTTTTTTACTTTCCTCGGAAAAGGGAAGTATTAACTTCAAACTAACTTTCATATTACGTCACATAGCACGTCATTTATATATATATTAAATTGTGTACAGATTTATGAGATTATAGATCTTTTTCAGTATTTGTAGAATACTTAAAAAGCTTACCGTAAATTGCCTATTAATTATAAATGAAACGAAGGATTTTCAGTGTAATTTATTAATGTAAATTAAACATCTTGGATGACAATTTTGAATTAGTTGACTGATGATCTTTTTTTTATTTAAAGGGTGTGTTATAAGTAATTTCAAAAGTTGCCAAAATCATTTATCCTGGAAGTCGTTTTAATCTAATTTTTATAAAAGTTTTTATCGCGACCATGTATAGGTTATTCTATATGAAAAACGTTAATACATTAAGCTTATTGAATATTTTTGGTCCATTGGAGAGGTTTTCATGACATATACATTAAACATCATATCTGAACAAATATTAACCTTTTAACAAGTATATATGACAAAAATTTGATTTTGTAAAAACATAATAAATGGAAAACTTAAACATTCGAAACCGTTTTCGGACTTCTTGCATTGACAGGCAAAACAGTTGGTGTTAAGTGTTTGAAAACGAAATTAAGGAAAGTGATCACAATTTACAAAATAAATCAAGAAAAGTCTCAAAATCACTAGGAATTTGCTTAAGATCTGTTTAGGATTAATAAAGAGATAAATGCACATACACAATCAAAGCTAGTGCTGAAGCGTTAAAGGAACAAACTAAAAACCGAAGATGTTAGATATTATTTATGATTTATATAAATCAAAAACTGATGTCACCCTTCAGGTATTAAAAGACCTACTACAGCTACGCGGTATTTAGAATATAAGTTTGAGGCCTTTATCAAAACTGGTTAAAATTTTAGGCTTTTCAATCAACAGGATTGCAGTGGAAGGTATTTATGTGACAGACCACAAAAATTAGCAAGCCTGTGCAATTTTAAAGAAATATGTTACGAATTGCAATCCAAAATTGGAAAGTTGCACGTGATTTAGAAAAGATTACATACTTGTATTAGTTATTTTTTTTTATTTTTATACATTTAAATTGAATAAGCAACAACTCCTTAAACATAGAAGGCAAAACATTCTAGGGATCTTTAATATTCGTATTTTTTTTTTCAGTAGCAAAAGGATTTTATATTAGCTTAGAATGTTGGGGTAGTCTAGGGTAGTTATTGGATTGTATAAATAATATATCATAAGCCAACTCATTAATATCATCTAGTCGTGTAAATAGTGTGGCAGTTGGTGCAGATACACATTTGCTAGTGATTTGTTACTTCTTTTACTCAAGCTCTTTAATTGAATTTCTCCTTTAAAATATTTTAACGGGTATTTTTTTTAATATTGTAAGGTTTCCTTTTAATTTAAATATTTAAATATTACATTATCAGGAACTTCAAATACAAAACTTATTCCTAATTTCTAAATTGCAAAACCACTAAAATATTCAGCTTAACGATATATTTTTTGCAACTACCTAAAATGAAGTTTCCTATATCTGTATTGTAAACTGTGTATTGAAACATGTTAGTGGCAAAAAAAACTTGTAAATTGTATGTAGAACGTATAAAAGGGTTACATTAAATTAAGAAATATGGCCAAAAATATATATTTTTTATATTAGTTTGTAGATTATAATACTCAAAATGACATAAAACAGTGGAGAGTAAAAATAATGAATATCAAATGTCAGAAAAAACTATTCTGCTAGCACTATTGGAAGAAATATTAAAATAATAAGTGTTTTTTTAATAAATAAGATATAAAATTATGTATTAAACAATTTTTTTTACAGCTGATAATGAAGAAAACAGATTCCCACAACAAAACCCCTAAATCAAACTAAATTTCCTTCGAATGCAAGTTTATGTAATCTAAGGTAAACGCTCAAGTAGTTAATGTTTTTGTCAAAATAATTTTAAAATAAATGGCTGTGGGTGTGTGAGTAGGTGCGTGCGTGCGTGGGTAAATGGGTGGGAGGTTGTGCGCCCACGTATGTACGTGCGCACGCGTATGTACGTGTACGCAGTGTGTGTGGTGTCCCACTTTAATCAAAGCTATTTTTGTATATTACAGTTTAATTTGGTGTTAATCTAACATCGATCATTAAATACATTAACCTAGATTAAATACTTAGTGGTTGAAAATATTAACCATCCATAAATACTTGGAAGCAGTGGTGGGCATTAGTAAGAATTCTAAACAAAACATAATATGTTAATCAACAAAACAGATTTTAATTTGATGTGTTTTCAGACTCATCGATAAAGTTACAGTAATGAGTGGTTGCGACATGCAAACGGTTGGAAATTCCATATCGGAAGGAATAAAAATGCCTAAAATAAATTTGAGATTAATCTGTAAAATAAAATACTTTTAACAAGTTTAATTTTTTATTTTTTGTTAACTTTTCCTTAAGTATTACTTCACATGCTATCAAATATATGCCATAATGTTCTGTATTACATTATTTTTACATGACATTGTCTTATAGATTACGCTGTATGTATGTGTAAAGGCCGTTTTACATGTTGCAATTCTTTCTTGCAAGTTGCAATAGTCTTGAACAAAAGCATGCGTAGTGGCAAGACATTTGTACCTTTTGTCAAACTGCGCATGCCTTTGTTCAAGACTATTGCATATTGCAAAGAAGAATTGCAATGTAAAACGGCCATAACCACATTAGTTGAGAGAAACATGTGATTTTTTAAGTTAGATGTTAAATTTCATTTAAATCCTATTGATATGTAAAACTTTTTAATTTCAAACACATGTGCATTTAAACATATATAAAAGCCTAATTAAAATTTTTAATAAGTTTTATTTTGTAAATGTATTGATAAAAATCTTAAAATCGCGAAAAAATACAGGGTTATTCACTGCATTGTCATACCTACAGTCGCAATTATAGGTTTTAGAAAAGAAACTTTAAATACAAAAGTGGTAGGGTTTTACCTGTATTATTTTTTAAAAATATAAAAAAAAACTTAAAAATATACACAATCTTATTTTTTAAATAGACCACCCTGTATATTATGATTTACTTCGTCTTACTGATTATAAACAAACCAGGTTTGATATCTTTTTATATAAAGACAACTGACAAACTCCACAAAAACCGCACAATAAGAGACAATGTGTTAGTATTTATTCCTCATTTCGAAAGGAATAGGCCCTATTGCATTGCGTCTTATGGCAGATTTTTGCTAAATTTCTCGATTGTATTTAAAGATAAAAAGGTGTCAAACCTACCTTATTTATAATCTGAAGGACAAGGCACATTTAATGAAATAATAATATACAGAGTATTCTATTTATAAATTAAGGTTATGTATACTTTTCAATTCTTTACTTAATAATTTTTAAAAATGTCTGATATTCTTTTACTTTTATGTTTAAAGTTTCTTTTTTCTAACACTTATTATAACGGCTGTAGGTGGGTGTCAAAATATACTAAAAAAACCCTCTACAGAGATACTTTCGAGGGTATCTATTTTATTCATAATGGCAGCAATATGCCGTTTTTGCGAGACTAAATAAACTTGTATGTGAGACAAACGATGCGTCAAAAAGATTTGTCCCAATTCGACGTTTCTTTTTTGTGCTCATCTCAACTTCATTTGAATATTGACCATTTCAATTTTCAATAATTCTTTTAAGCAAAATAATTTACGACCATTTTCAGTTCCGTTTAGTAGCTCAGGAACGAACAGTTTAGAACAAATTTTTTCGACGCATCTAGTTTTCACAAAAAATACACCTTCCAATTTGCAATTTTGCAAAATCATCAAAAATTAGACATTTTATTCATTAAAATAATGTTATGTATTAAAAAAAATGAAATCGTGACACACATGTATTTATATAACTGTTAAAATGGTTAAAAGTTATTAACTCGTAACTTAATCGTTAAATTCTATCAAATGCAATGTGCAAATGTTCAACGAACCCAATATAACATTAAGAAAATGTACCTCTAAACATGAAATGTAACATTAATTTGAGTGAAAGTATAGTGGGAAAACAGACGAATGCGTTCGATATAACTCTTTTATTATATAAGAAACGTTTCGGTGCGTGGTTGCATCTTCCTCAGGCTAAAAAAACGATCATTTGTATGCAAAGACAAAGAAATACAATTAGACAAACAATATAATAAAAATATAACACATAATACACAATCTTTTAAGTATGTTTTTTTTTCCTCTTTATTGGTATGAAATCTGGTTACCTACCTTAATAACGTTTAGAGCATGTTACGCATAAAACGTGTAATCATTTGTTAATTGGGAGCTCGGAAATCTGCATAAGAAAGACAATGGAGACACATGTATATCAGCCTACTAATTTATAAAGAAAATGCACTTAATGCCACAATTATATTTATGTTTAAATATGAGAACCAATTTTTGAGTATTCGATAAAATGACAACATTGTTACGTTAGAACCACATATCTGCCACGAGTATAAACCTAAAGAAACCAAGTAAGAACATGCTTTAATAGTTTAGTATCCCTTAAAATTGTTGGTGCAGCTGAGGAATTTTTTTTACTACTAGGAAATTGCGACATTGTCAGTTTATGTAAAATCTCTTGAAACGCAGTCCAGAAACGATAACAGTTGAAGAGTTAGTATTTTAGTTTACATATTTACAAGACTTCATACCATACACACACACACGCACATTCACAAATATATACATTAATTGCTTATGTACATAAAATTATATTTAACTTTCACTCACAATACCCTCGATTATAACAAATAGTTTTATTTATTTATTTATTTAATTGACCCCCTGGAACAACGTTGTAACCGCCAAAAGGTGTAAATACGGTATTTCCGTGGAACAACGTTGTATGAGCCCTAAATAAGCTGCAGACGCGATAATAGGCACGTCGTAGTTTGTTGTTTTATGCAAAAATGGATGTTACTTTAACTGACTTTGTTAAGACACAGCTAAATAGAGGTAAAAAACGAAAGATTAATATTGATAAATGGAAGCAGAATGTCAGAAAACGTTGTAGAGACAGCGGGGACCCTTATGTTTCATCTAGAAATGTCCCTAAAGACGCTTTAAAACGCCCAGATGAGGTAAGTTATTATAAAACACGCACTATTTAAGATTTTTCAACACAATTATAATTTTTAGAGACGTATCTGCAAGTGTCCTCAGTCGCCCAACGGGTGCTCTGCCGAATTATTGGTGGGCAAACATCAAACCTTATTCAAAAAATTCAGAGAGCTTAGTTATGATGGACAATCACAATACCTGGTGCAAGTTATTTCCACTGAAGAGCCGAAGAGAAGAAGGGTGGAAGAGGCAGTATCCCGCCGTCAAACTACTGTAAAGTACACCATAAATAACATAAAGGTATGTAAATTAACTCTCTGCTATATATTCTCAGTCACCCAGAGACGAGTCCAGTATCTTGTGGATAAAATAAAATCCAGTGTAGATGTAACCGACAAGCGTGGGAGGCATATGAACGGCCCAAAAAAACTTAAGCCAACAGATAAAGATAATATATGCGAACATATTAGGTCATTTCCACAGCAGGAAAATCATTACAGCAGAAATGCCTCTTCGAAGAATTGCCTTCCTGCTGATTTAAGCATCTTAAAAATGCATAGAATGTTTTTGGAAAAATACCCACATAGTCAGACCTCATTAAGGACGTATACTGATATATTTAAAAGTAACTTTAACTTGCGGTTTGGACTTCCCCGATCAGACACCTGCTCGTACTACGACAAACTGTTTATTAAACTTTGTTCCACCGAGGATGACAGCGAAAGAATGGAAATCGAAAATGAAAGTAAAATTCATCACATGAGGGCAGAAGCAGGCTACCAAACATTGAGGCAAGATACGGTAATGGCTAAAATAAATCCGAATTATGTTGTTCTATGCACAGATTTGCAGCAAGTTCTTTTTTGTCCAAACTTAACTCATTCGTCCATTTTCTATCAGAGGCAATTTTCTACTATTGCGTTCATAACATGGGGAATGGAATAGCTACAATGATGTTATGGCATGAAGTAATCGCACATAGAGGCTCTACTGAGATAGCATCGGTATTGCTATTTTATGTCATCCAAAATTTTCAACCTATTGGTCCAGGACAGGAAAGGAAACTTGTTGTTTGGTCGGACCGATGTGTGGGACAAAATAACAACTGGAAAATGATAACCTTGCTTCGACTGCTACTAAGAGAAAAATACTTTACCCAAGTGGAGCAGAAGTTTTTGGTTAGTGGGCACAGCTTCCTACCGTGTGACAGAGATTTGGCTCTTATAGAACGGGTCAAAAAACTTTCCACGGTTTATGTGCCTTTTCAGTGGGCAGATGTAATCGCAAAATCAAAAGTAAACAATCCCTTCACAGTTATTTATCTGCATCAAACGTTTTTCAAAGATTTTACTGATGTAGAAAATTCCATATGGAAAGATCCTAAATGTAAAATTACACAGGGAGTGTGGATACAAATAACTTCGGATGACCCGAACAGTATCCGGATGAGCAAATCGCACAACACAGGTCAACCATGGGCATCTTATTCGCTCAGATCACCCAAGAAGATGACGAATGAAGTAACCCTGAACGACTTAAGGGAAGCTTATAATGGTCCTCTTCAAATCAAAAAAGAAAAACTTGCCAACTTGTTAGATATGTGTGATTATATTCCACTAAAATATAGTAATTTCTATCAAAATATTAAGAGCCATGTTTAGAAGTACATGCAATGCATTTCATTTTGTGTTTCATTTGTTTAATAAAATACGTTTTCTATTTTTACTTGTACTGTGTTTTTAATCCTAAAACAACGTTGTAACCGCCATAGTTTCGTAAAACAACGTTGTAAATGACATGGATATACAACGTTGTTTGACTGTAATGAGGAGAATATGCTCGTAAATCACAATTCTGCATGCTGTCAAGTTTGCAATGCCTATCAAATAATTAAGTTCGTTCTGGTAGTCATACAATTCGTATATTAACTTTATTTGATAAAGCAGTCGATCAAATTTCGTTTTTTTCGCTTTTCTTAAAATACAATATTTGGCGTTTACAACGTTGTTACAGCGTAGCATTCAATTGTTATTTTTTTTAAATATATATATTTATTTTTTTTTTGATTATTTTTTTATATATATTTAACGTTAGTACACAGTACTAGGTTGTATCATTTTAATCGGATTCTGCTTAGGAGAGAATGATATACATTATTTAAATTAATAACATCACTTCTGTGGTTTACTGCAGTATGATGGTTCACTTGAATAAAAATCATTTCCAGTAGGGTACGTTTGTGAAAGTTACTTTCCCGCTCGCAAACCTGTACTTTGCCAAACATGAAATTTTCATTTCGCAAGTCAGAATTCCGAGATAGAAGTCGGAATTTGTTACAAAAATAAAAATAAAAAAAAATGTGGCCCTTCTTAAATATTAAATTAAATATTTATGTTTCTTCCATTGGTTTTGAATAATGTGTGATTCACGATTCACATTTCTATTATTCTTATATTTAAATTTATTTAAACATTGATTGACAAATTTTGTCGAGTAGTTATTTTTTCGAGCCATTTCCCGTATCTTTTTTAAATTGTCTTCCCAGAAATCTTGATTACTTAAGTTTTTTGTTCGATAAATCAAATTACTAATGGTACTTACCCTATGTTGACTCGTATGATAAAAATAATAGTTGAGGATTCTACCTATCATTCACAAATAATAATAT
Source organism: Kuschelorhynchus macadamiae (assembly GCA_030620095.1). Classification (NCBI taxonomy): domain Eukaryota; kingdom Metazoa; phylum Arthropoda; class Insecta; order Coleoptera; family Curculionidae; genus Kuschelorhynchus; species Kuschelorhynchus macadamiae. Next base: position 310,579 of record JAUTXW010002153.1, on the reverse strand, counting down.
GTCGAGCAGATAAGGAGAATAGTACTGTGTTGATGACAGTAGTATTTATAAAAAAAATAAGTTATGACCTAACATCGAGATATCCAAACTGGTGCAATTTACTAATTAATGAAATTAAAAAATCTAGGAGCAGTAGAAAATAATGATTTGATTAGATTAAAAAATTATTCATCTGTTCCAACTAAATTATATGGATTAGGAAAAACGCATAAACAGGGAATAAACGTGAATGTAAGCTGTATCAACTCTCCAACTTATAAAATAGCTTCTCTCTTGCATGACATTTTAGCTCCTGTCATAACTACTTTTCGGTACAATATAAAAAAGTCGTTTGAATTCGTGGAATCTATAACAAGTATTATTTTGCCCCAGATATTGCCTTGGTCTCTCTGAAGATTGTATCTTTGTTCACGAATATACCTCAAATGTTGGTAACAGAAATAATCAATAAATATAAACGTCATATTTCTGCATATACTAACTACACGCATGAAATAATAATGAAATTGGTTAACCTTTGTTTTGATACCAGTTATTTTACTTTTAGAAATAAATTCTGCCAACAACTGGATGGCAGTGTACTGGCCAATTTTATAATGAATTTTGTTCTTACAGAGGTATGTAAAAAAGTACTTTTAATATATCCTTTTTGTATGTGTACGTAGATGATACAATTATGGCCATTCAAAGACATAAAGATAAAGAAATTCTGGAAATTTTCAATAGCATCAATGAGAAAGTTCAGTTTACAATAGAATTAGAAAACAACAAACAAATACCATTTCTAGTTGTTTTGCTAATTATGAGTGATGATGGCCATGTAAAGACAAATTGGTATATGAAACCTACTAGCTCGCGTAAAATTATCAACTATTATACTTATTATACGAGCCAACATAAGGTAAGTACCTTTAGTAATTTGATTTATTGAGCAAAATACTTAAGTAATCAAAATTTTTGGGAAGACAATATAGAAAAGATAGGGGAAATGGCTCGAAAAAATAACTACCCGACAAAATTTGTCAACCAAATGTTTAAATACATTTAAATATAAGGATAACAGAAATGTGAATCACACATTATTCAAAACCAAATATTTTCGATTTCTATTTATATATGGCTTATCACAAAAAATAAAAAAAGTGTTTGAAAATGAGGATGCTAAGATTGTCTTTTATAACATAAACACAACAGCTAATCTATTTTCCAAACTTAAAGATTCCATTCCATTAATAAAACAATCGGAGCTTATTTATAGCATTACTTATAACTCCTAGTACTGTGTACTAACATAAATATATATAAAAAATTAATTAAATAAAATATATATATATATATATATATATATATATATATATATAAAAAGAAAAAAAAAAAAAAAAGTAAATAAAATTATTTGCTATAATCGAAGGTATGATGAGTGAAAGTTTAAATATAATTTTATGTATATATGCAATTAATGTATATATTTGTGAATGTGCGTGTGTGTGTGTGTATGTGTGAAGACTTGTAAATATGTAAATTAAAATACAACTATTCAACGGTTATCGTTTCTGGACTGCTTTCCAAGAGATTTTACACAAACTTACAACGTCGCGATTTCCTAGTAGTAAAACATTTCTACAGGTGCACCAACAATATTAAAGGATACTAAATTATTAAAGCATGTTCTTACTTGGTTTCTTTGGGTTTATACTCGTGGCAGATATGTGGTCCAAACGTAACAATGTTGTCATTTTATTGAATACTCTAAAATTGGTTCTCATATTTAAACAAAAATATAATTGTGAATATACTAACAGACTACCATCAACAACACTGTGGGGAAAAAATAGAATATATAGAAATATGGCATTTAGTGCATTTTCTTTATAAATTAGTAGACTGATATACATGTGTCTCCATTGTCTTTCTTATGTAGATTTCCGAGTTTCCAATTAACAAATGATTACACGTTTTATGCGTAACATGCTCTAAACGTTATTAAGGTAGGTAACCAGATTTCTTATCAATAAAGAGGAAAAAAACATTCTTAAAATATTGTAAATTATTTCTCTAATATTATTATATAATGTTTATCTAATTGTATGTCTTTATAAATGATCGTTTTTTAGCCTGAGGAAGATACAACCACGCATCGAAACGTTACTTATATAATAAAAGAGTTATATCGAACGCATTCGTCTGTTGTTCCCGCTATACTTTTACCCAACCTATTAGGATAATATATATACGCTATATATATTATTATACTAATATTATGTTATTATGCTGGCTGGGAATCCTTCAGAAGTCAATAGGCTGGTATTATATTAGGCTATATCCATAACCCATACATTAGAACTTAATAAATTATTAAATTCTGAACGAAAACTCATAAAATTTTCATATGTAATTGGAAGACATAGAACTGTGGAACACGTATGCGCCACCGGTACTCTGGCAAATCCTTCTGAGCTATTGAAATCTATTTTAATTTGATGATTGGCAAGAACTGAACCAGTGCAAAATCTCAAAAAGGCCGATCTGGTTTTTTGATCACATTCCTTAATGTATTTTTTTAGATAAGTAACACTTTGTTTTTTTTCAGCATTTAAATTTTCATTTATTTCCAACATAGCTATTACGTTTTTAGCTGTAGCTGTAATTTTGAATAAATTAAACTTAAGTCAAGAAGATCTTTAATTTCCGCCAAATGTGGGCCAAAGCATTCCTTAACAAAAGCAGGTTTTTGAATTAATTCTTCATGAGCCATTTGTTGCAACATTGTTTTTAAATTACCTTTGCTCGGCATCCACTTTGCGTTGTAATTATTACAAAACTCCATTAGCTCATCTGTATCAGCACTGTCAAAGTTTTCTAATGCACTTTTTAATAACGTCTCTTCAGAATCAAGAGATATATTTTAAAAAATTGTCCAAAACTTCGTTGTCATTTATTTGCTGATTCAAACAATTTTTTATGAACGTAGGAGCTATTTTAATTGGGAAATACTCTTCGGCTATGAAACTTTGTGCGATTATTTTCCCTATTGCAGACCATTCTTCCATCTGGAAGTCATGTCTAAGGCACGGGACTTTAAACTCAGCGCCCATTGTTCTTAATTCGTAAAACGAAGTAAAGAATTCCGAAATACTGTCGCGTAACACACCACCGACATCTTCTGCGTTTTCAGGGTTACCATTTGGTAATATCATTTCAATATGAATCGATTTAAAATCAATATTTCTATTTTTAAAGGCATGAATTAGTTCTTGAAAAATATTTCCCCTATGTAAAATTAATTTTTCGAAAGTAGGTCCTTGATACAGTTCTTCCACTGGTGATATATTTGGAGAATTGGTTAAGTTATAAATATTATTTTCATCCAGATCAAGTAGCGAGTAATTCGGCCCTGATATATTTTCACTTACATCAGGAAGTGTGATTGAATCCTAAAAATAAAATAAAGTTAAGGATACAGCTAATTCAAATTGACGACATCAATATTGCTACTTTCTCACAAAATTTTATTCTTAATGTGAGTTTGTGGTTCAGGAAAAACTCGTTTTAGCATTGACAGCCCTAAGGTCATATATACAGTGTGGTCCACTTTTTATGACTAAACTCCAGTATCTCATAAGTTATAAATCCGGAATTAGTTTGAAATTTTGTTGCTATGTATAAATCTAAAAATGTGATCATTTAGACACACTTACTTTTGAAATTACTCAATGGTACGGGAAAACAGGGTCCTATAAAAATAATTTCAATAATAACAGCGAATTTCTCTAGAAAATTTTGTCCTAAATTCTTATTTAAGATGATCACAAATCTCCTTGTACAAAATTTTAGCAAAGTTTTTCAATGGCTTTGGGAGATACCGTTCATTTTATACAAACCATTGTATCGAAAAACACTATTCTCCATTTTTTGTAAATAGATTTTTATTAGATTCACTTCTCTATCGTATAAATAAAGAACTGTATTAAAGACATTATTAGTAGTTGGCAAGAAGAATTTGAACGGATTTAATTTTATTATGCCTTGGTAATGCTAACCAAGGGGGTAAAAATAACCGAAAACGAAAGAAATATTTTGTTGATATGGTACATGATCGTTTTGAGGATACTGAATATAACTCTACGATCAAAATTTCTATAGAAAAATCGCCATTTGTTCATGTCCCCCGTAGGCTCGCACGCCAATGATCGATGTCAAGTATCAATAAAAATAACCTAGTACGGTAACTAGTTCCTGAGACACAGGCGAGGGTAAACCACTAGGTAAACCAATATACCTAAGGGCGTACAAAAATTTTCAAAAAGTTACAAAGAATTTTAAAGATAGCAGAAAAAAATCCTTGCAAGTGTACAGAGACATTCAAAGATTTCCTACAGTGGTGTGCACTTCTGGCTCAAGGATGAATTCATGAAAAAATTATCATATTGTAAACGGGTGTTAAAATATACACAAATGTTAGTTGAAACTTTTAAAATTTTCACGAAATAAATTTTGACGGTAAAAAGCCTAAAAGTATATTCCCAAAAATCAAAAAAAGTTTTTCGACATAAGCTGCAGTTATTTGTAAGATATCATCTTAAATATCAAAAAAATCACTTTTTGATTTTCAAGGTAAAATCGTATCGAAAAATAATTATCATATTATTAGTTCATGTATTTATTTAATTTATTCGATTTTAGTTGAATAAATGTTTTGGATTTTTGGCAGTACAAATTGGACACCCTTATAAGTGTTTCTTTAGAAACCTTTCCTTGTGAGGTGTCACTAGAATCTCATGACGACAAAAATAATATATACAAATGGAAAATAAAAGATCCTTCAAATGTATCCCAACTTTACTCTCTCTTTTTACAATCGAACCGACATCAAGTCACCGCCAATGTTGCCACATACATCCAAGTGAAGCTAACAAAACAGTGTTAAAAAGTGATGGATGACAGATGCCTTAATAAAAACTGCTGAAAAGACAATGGTTTTACTGACTGACTACTAAAATTCTTTCTAAAATAAAATATGTCCAATATGTGAATGTATAGTTATGTAGATCTGGAAAACGGTAAGAGTATAGTATGACATACGAATCTTAAGCAGCGACGAAAGGGGAAGGGTTTTCAAAAGCTGACCGTTTCCATGGATATGGAAAGATCTAACCTATCAGCGACGAGTAATGCATAGTTGCCATAGATAGTCGCATTTTTTCATAGCTCATGACAAAGTTGCCATACTTTAGGTACCATCGCGGTCATACAATTCTGGTACATCATCACTATAGGTTTTGGTCTAAAATAAAACGGGGCCTGTCAATCAGGTCAGTATTTGAAAATATTTGGTTATGTATGGTTTAAGGCTTCTTCATACGACGACGAATATAGCCATTCTTCTTAATAAACGCTGGGCCTTTTGCTTCTTTGAAAATTAAAAATCAACTATAAAAGCATCATAATTTTCAGCAATCTTTCTCTTAGTTAGACTTAATTTATATTAGTGAGACTTAACTTAATATTTCAAATTTAGGTCAGTATTATATTAGTATCGTCTATTTAGTCCGTCTATTAATTATCATAATTATAATAACCCACCTAAAAAGGGAATTAGGATAAGAAATATTGCAGATCAACAAAAGCACGGTTTTATTGGCATAAAGAAAAAATTAACTCAGGCTTATATCATTTTCATATATTTATTACATTGCTATATATTATGATTAAACCTTAATACAGACATAACCGAAGCTTTAGCCTATTGACAGCAAACACTATGTATGTACGTAATATAGTTTTTATTATCTTTTAAAAACGCACTTTTTAAAAACTGTCAAAGAAATCTCTGCTTACCGAGTTCATAGTATATATGATCGACATTTGTTTTAAGAAATATGGTCTTACTAGGATTGAATTCTGATTATTTAAAAAATAAAACATATCTCTGAAATACATTCTACTGACAATGATTTTAAGAGACATTCATCTAAACATTGACGTCATCTGATTCCAAGAAAATATTGCCACAACGGTGAGAGGTCAACAAAAAAATAAATGACAAGAAAAAAATCAAAAAACAAAATATCTACAAACAGTAAAACGAAAACGTTACAAAGGCGGATAAAAGTCCTAAAAGAAGCAAAAAACATATTTTTTACACATAACCATTAATATCTACCTATATGTCAACTGTGAATAAAATCTGGCGCGTATTTTGTAACAACTTGTATAGCATTTTATTATTGCAGCTTTTCTGGCTCTGCAAGGTGGTGTCCATCATCAAGTTAATTTTTTAAATTCAGACCTGGATATTTTATTTCGGTTTTGAAGTCTTCGATCTCCTATCCTGCTGCACACACTCGAATTTGTGGTACCCTGTATATGGTTAACTAGAAATACAGCAACACCAAAACACATACTTTTTTAAATTCATCCATAATTATAATTTATTTTATGTTATATAGTGAACAGGCGAGTGAACAGATATTAAGTCCTATTTCAATTTTCTTTTTTTAAATGGCAAATGGACACCTTGCAAATTATTACTTAGTACTTATTTCGATTTTGTTATTCGTCTAGTTGCAGCAAAACTTGATAATGTTGTAAAGAGATAGATTATTAAACACTAAGAAAACTAGCCATTTCGTTCTAAGTCCCATTTATAACTAGAACTAAAAATAAAATAGATGAAAAATGTAGGTTAAACCTAATAACTTTTCTATTTAACTTTTGTCGTACGTCTTACATGTTCGGAGATAAGGTAGTAGGTCACCTTTCTTATGATTTGTTTGTGTTACTTACCAAATGAAACTGGTCTTCACTAAATTCTGAGTCATAATGTTTAAGCCGGTCAGAACGTCTAAGAGTAAAATCTGAAGTTTCTTGAATTGTGTTAAAAGGCAAAGGAGAAATATACTCAATACTGTCATCCACTTTTCTGTCCGACCAGGTTATATCATTACTATCATTTATGCAGACTTCTGATGTAAGGTGCTCTTTGTCCCTGTAATTACTTGCAACTGTTTCGGGAATGTAGTGACTATCATCGTTATCATCACTGGCATCTTCAACTTTACGGGTTGTCGCTAAATAAAATCTTAGTGTCGTCAAACCAGATATTTCATACATCTCTTGAATGGTTACGTTTGATTCAAATTTATGACATTTATAATCCAACACCTCAATATCAAATGCTTCTAATGGACCTTTGGTTGACACACCATTTGGAAAAAAAAGTTTCATTCCAGCTTCCAAAATGTCGTCGCATTTACTATTTTTATTCATAGATATTCTCCTTGTTCCGCCTCCATGTGCCTTTTTTACCTGTCTATACCGATTTTCTTTTTTGTCCATACAATGCCATCCGATTTCAATAAATCTAGTAGTTTTTTGAGCCTTATTCCTATTTTTTAAATCTTTTGATTTACCTAAATTCTTGCCATTTATTTTTTTCTTAAGCTTCTCAATTAAACTCATTTTTTTGGAACTAGTGGATTTCATTGCAAAATTTTTAACTGCTAATCGATCTCCATATATGGGAAACCAAGTCTCAAGATCCGCTTCTGGCATCACGAGAATGGTTGGACAATCTATCTGCAATAATAATTACCATGAATGAATTTTCAAAAATCTTAAAACACACCGAACGCGAATTTAGAATTTTATCTAGTGAAGGGTGTTTATTTGGTCGAAAATTTAACAATTAAATATTAAGCTCTAAAACTTACATCTAGCTATATTTTAAGCAAGATAACAAAATAAAGCCAGTTTATTTATTATAATAATTTATATTTCTGTATCCATTTAAAATTAAATAATTTACTGCTGCTACTTAAAACCGGGGTAAATTCGAAAGTGCATATATTTATATTTTATTCCTCCGAGTATTCTTTATATTGCGGTTAAATAACAATTGAAAACAAAAAAATTAAAGTTATAGCAGGCTAGTTAAAAATACGTTTAATCAGAATACGTACGTTATTTATTCAAAAATTATTAGTGTTTCCAGCTTTTCATCAGTACACGTGTATATTTCAGTTAATATTTATGCAATTTTCTTTAGATTTGAAAGGTAAATGAACATCTAGAAACCCAAATGATAGTTCTAAAAGTTATTTTTACAATCGGCGTTATGTTACAAATATGATTTTGATGAATTAAAAATGGTTCTTCTATCATTTTGGATTCTGCATCCCCGCATACTTTTAAGATATTGTGTAAGATCAAAAACCACGTTGTTGATAGAAGTAAACTGTCATAAATCGTAGAACGGAACTATTGATGTTTTTTTCCTTAGAATTGTCGTGGTTTGCGACTGTTTGTAGTAGAAATACCTAATAGTTATCACTGGCAGGTCGACATAAAAAAGTACTGAGTGTACTGTGGTTTGTCTTTTACTCGGTCTTTTTATTTATATTCCACAACCATGTGAAAAAATAGGCATATTAATCAATTAGCAAAATTAAAATCTGATGCAGTTGTAGAAAGTAATAAAATGTATTCATCAGATAACAAATTAATATATTTACTTAAAAATGTTTGTGATTATTGTAAATGATTTGGGAGCATACCAATTTGCAGTATTAGGTGTTAGGTACCCATATTACCTGATGCCATATTAAATGCGCTTATCGATTATTACAAATTTGACAAAGTTGAGTGATAAGGACAAAATGACTTAAGGTGTAAATTTTAGAAGTTATTTCTAATATAAGCTTCCCCTTGATAAAAAATATGATGATTTTTTATTTATTTAAAGAGAGAGAGAGGGTTTTGTGTCATCATCGTAACTCAATTTCCAATTTCCACCTCTTTCACTTTCACTCCTTTACAGATGGAATTTTACACAGTCACTCCCTATTGCACCCCAAATTTCGAAACTCAAGGTCCTCCGTTTTAGACTATGCGCTGTCTGTCAGTCAATCACGGTACTGTTTTATTTTATTATCGTTGACGTACTTGAAACGATTTCTGCGGCTACGGGATATCCGGAGGGACTTACCACTTGCTAGAAAACGTACAGCGATTCAAGAAACGATTTCGGGGCATCAGTATTTTCATATGTGATAAGATAATTTGAATTTTTTTTTTTGTTGAAATGTGTAGCTCTTTAAGGTCGATAAATAAGTATTAGAAAATTTCTCTTATGTAAGACAATTTACTACTCTCGTAAAGGGAAGCATTGTAATCGCGACAAATCACCCTCCCAGATTTTATCAGATCTTTACATTTCAGTTGACCTGTCTGTCTGATCATGGCATAGCTAAAACGTACTACTACTCAACATTAAGGGTCGTATGGGAATGACCCTGGTAACATTTTCTAATAAAACGTTGAAAAAAATTTTATTAAAAAAACTATTTATCTAGCTACTTTGCGAATTAACTGGCAAAACATTGGTATGAATCCAAGATGGCCAAACAAAATGGCGGATTAATAAAATATTTAAAAATTTTGCCTGAAAAATTTACTTAATAAATTGATTTTCAATTGTGAATGTCTTATACAGGATGCGTACAAAATAATGGTAAAAAGTACAAAATAAAATATTTGTAAAAAATATATTTAAAAAAAAAGCTTTTATTTATAAACTATTGAACTGAAAAATAAAAAATATTTAAAAACAGAACTTAAAAATATTTTGAAGAGATGAAATTTGGAGTTATTATCATAATAAATTATAATTCTCAACAAAAACCCTTTGAAATATAATACGTATAATATTTATATATTTCCTTTTTTCGGAATACTAAAAAGCACGTGGAAGAACTAGGCAATCCCTGGAAGTATTAAGGAATTACTCTGCAGCACTTGGAACAAGGGAGAAACCACCTAGGAATTATTCGAGGGGCAAACCGCAGGTAGAAATTTGTACACCTGACTTCCAGACTTCCACTTATTTTAGATGTTTATAAAATAATATAATGTCTTACTATTTTATGAAGGTATTTGAGGATTTCATCAGCGGTTTCTAAAATTTTAATAAGTTGGTAATATCATTTTTCAGATTCTCTGTTATTTAGTAGGTATATTAAACTATTGGCTATATTTCTTGTAGAAACAAAATAAAAATAAACGATCAACAGTATTAGGTTGAGGGATAGCGCATATACAGGGTTTGTCATTAATATTGCGACAAAATTCAGGATAAGTTTTCTTGCATAAAAATAATAAAAAAAACTATCAACGTAAGCCCAAAAATGCTTTGTTCGGAAATACAGGGGTGCAATTATAGGTATTCTTAGTTTTTTTTAAATCTAACTCCATTTCTATCAATTTTTGGTTGAAATTTTGTACACCTTTTACCAAAATTAATGTCTGTAAAATACCCGTAATAAATTGTAGAAAACTGTACATAGTGTAACTTTTTTTTCACCACCACCTCTTTGACAGCACCAAAAAATTGAACTGTAGCGACACTATCTCTTGGATTTTTGATTTCTTGCACCGTTTTTTAGGACTTAAATTTAAAACATGGACAATTTAATTATTTCTTAACTTATAGTTTCGCTAATATAACCCAATGCTACAATTAAAATCAAGGCTTAAATAACAAGTTTTAATCAAGGTTAATATATCTCTTAAAAACATTAATGAAATATTGAAATATAAAATTTTTATTTATATTCCACAACCATGTGAAAAAATAGGCATATTAATCAATTAGCAAAATTAAAATCTGATGCAGTTGTAGAAAGTAATAAAATGTATTCATCAGATAACAAATTAAAATATTGTTTGAAAAGAACATTGCCAAACATAGTACTTTATATTATATGTAAGTATGTCAATGGTTTTAGTAAGTTGAGGCTCATATGCAAAAAATATAATAAACTTGTCAATTTAAAAAATATATTAACTGAATATTTTTTACATCTATTAGATTGTTTGATGGTATCCGTTTCACTCTCCTGGAGTTTTTTGGCAACGTCAATGGCCCGCCCCTCTTATAAGAAAGTTGAATTCCCTTTTCTATTATGTTACTTTTTGGTGTTTTAGATTCTTTTTATCTTTTCTCCAAAGTTATTTATCAAAATATCCATACATGCATTGCTATTTTTTTGGTTATAATAATAGGTATGGAAAAATACACGTTTTATTACTAGATCTTTAAACGGCGCAAAATACTGGATGAAGCTATGAGATCAAAGAATTACAGAGCAGAACAGGGAATTTAATTATAATTAAAAAAAGTTTAAATTTTGTAGAATAATTCATAAAATATATGCTGTAGTAAAAATTACTGTATTCCATTGATTAATAATGATTAATTATTGTCTAAAATGGATTTTTTAAACATTTTTTTTTTTTAAATCGGCAGAACTCTAATAAAAATTGAAAATCTCGTTTCTTTCTTAAAAATTACTTTGTCTAAAAATATATTAGAAAAATAATTAAAAAACTTTTGTTAAAACTGGAGAATCACGAAATTTGGAGGAAAAATCATGCTTTTCTGTTACATTCTGTATAAACAATGAACTTATTATTTATAAAAGAAATCACACTAATATATTAACATTTTAGGCTAGTAGCTGTTTATTTGCATTTTAAAGGGGTTTTTATATCCCTAGGGCTACCCTGTATAGTGGAAAATGGGGTTTAAATACAAAAAAATTAAAGAAATTTCACATGTCGATCGCGCTAGATGCCTCCTGAGTATGATATGTTGCCGGCTTTATTTATGGGGGAACTATCCCTAGTGCATCTCTATTATTTTTGGAAAAACGAGTTTGTAAATAATTTGTCTAGCAAATATCATGTTTATTGTGGTCGTAAAAAAACCTTAAAGGCGCGGTTTTTCTCACTTGAAAGAATGTTATTAGGGGGAACTGCACGCAGTATTACGGATCAGTTGCGATCCTTCCGCCGCTGCAATATTATGTTAAAACTATAAGAGATATGCATTAGCTTCAATGTGATTTTTATAGAGAAATATGTATAGTTGGGCGCTAAATGCCAATTTTTATGAAAAATTCGAATTTAGAATGAAAAAATCAGTAGCAAAGTTGTCTATTTTCGATCATTTTTTGACGCAAAAATGGCTGTTTACCGCCTTACACTGATCCTTTGTCTACACAACTGCAAAATTTGAAATGTTAAATCGCACTCGTGTCTTTGTATTTCTGCAGCGCATGAACCCTGTTGAGACGGTTTTTAACCGAAATGTATTTTAAGTTGCCTATAGACAGCATAATTTTTCATGATCAGACGTGAAGGAAACGTCTCGAATTGAGTTATATATAATACACTGAAAAAACTGAGGCCAAAAATATATAAATATATTCAAAAGTAATGTACAAGTGACGGACATTTCGGTTAATTAAAAATAAAAATGAGGAGAAATATAAAAATGCTGCAAAATGTAAAACAGGTGGAGTGTTATGATAAAAAAATATATATACATTACGTCCCTTAACTTATAGAATATTTAAAACAGCAAGTTATTTTTAATTTTTTCATTTTTTTTTAGCTTATAGGCAATTTATTCTCTAATTAAGAGCACAGTAACTAATGTCTCGAAAGCCTTTCTTGTACAGGGTGTGTATTTCATAAAATTTAAGTTGGCTGCGTAGCAAATATCAGCCAAAAAAACGTCATCTTTATAGTCTATTGTGAACAAGTTATGGGCTCGTGAAAAAATCACATTCCGAAATTGTTTCAGATCTTCACGTTTCGGGGTCCCTAGATGACGAAAAACACGTTACCTCAATTCCGTCGGTCTGACTGTCTGTCTGTCTATTCGCGGCGTAGCTAAAAAACTACTTACCCGATTGACTTGAAATTTTGATCAAAAATTAAGGGTCATATGGGGATGACCTGGTAACATTTTGGTAAAAATCCAATATGGCGAAACAAAATGGCGGCTTAGTGAAATGTTAAAAAAATTATTATTGAAAAACTACTCATCCAATTTATCTCAAATTTTGCAAAAACATCAAGTATTATGTTGGAATAAACTGGTAATATTTTGGTACCAATTCAAGATGGCCGAACAAAATGACGGATAAATAAAATGTTTGTAATCGTGAAAAAGTCACTCTCTCATTTTTACACATTTTTATGTTTTAGCGTCGCTGGATGTCAAAAAATATGTTTTATCAACTCCGTCGGTCCGTCTGTCGGGCTTTCTGTCTCTTTGTGTATCTGTTCGCGGCATAGCTTAAAGACTATTTACCCGATTGACTTCAAATTTCGGTCAAAAATTAAGGGTTATATGGGGATGGCCTGGTAAAATTTTGGTAAAAATCCAATATTGCCAAACAAAATGGCGTGTTAGTGAAATGTTACAAAAATTATTATTAAAAAACTACACATCCAATTTATTTCAAATTTTGCAAAAACATCAAGTGTTATGTTGGAATCAACTGGTAACATTTTAGTACGATGGCGGCACAAAATGGCAGCTTAATAAAATATTTAAAAATTCAGCCTGAACAAACTGCTTAATGGTTTTTTTTTCAAACTGTGTGCCATAACGAATTGTGGTATAGGGATCTAGTAAAATAGTGGTACTAATTCAAGATGGCCGAACAAAATGGCGGACAAATAAAATGTTTGTAATCGGAAAGTCACCCTCTCAATTTTACATATCTTTACGTTTTAGAGTCGCTAGATGCCAGCAAATATGATTTATCAAGACGGTCGGTCCGTCTGTCGGCATTTCTGTCTCTTGTCTGTCTGTCAGTTCGCGGCATAGTTTAAAGACTACTTACCCGATTGACTTTAAATTTTGGTCAAAAATTAAGGGTCATATGGGGATGACCTGGTAAGATTTGGGTAAAAATCTAATATGGCGAAACAAAATGGCGGCTTAGTGAAATGTTAAAAAAATTATTATTACAAAACTACTCATCCAATTTATCTCAAATTTTGCAAAAACATCAAGTATTATGTTGGAATCAACTGATGATATTTTGTTACGAATCCAAGATAAGGGAAAATGGCGGCTTAATAAAATATTTAAAAAATCAGCCTGAAAACACTGCTTAATGGTTTGATTTCTAATTGGGTGTCATAACTAATTGTAGTACAGGGATCAACAAGTAAAACAGTGGTACTAATTCAAGATGGCCGAATAAAATGGCGGCGAAATAAAATGTTTGTAATCGTGAAAAAGTCAGTTTCTTACTCTTACACATAGGTATTTATGGTTTAGCGTCGCTAGATGCCAAAAAATATTATTTTATCAACTCTGTCGGTCCGTCTGTCCGTGTTTCTGTCTGTTAGTTCGCGGCATAGCTAGCTTAAAGACTACTTACCCGATTGACTTCAAATTTTAGTCAAACATTAAGGTTCATAGGGGATGGGCTAGTTATATGGTAAAAAAGGTATTATTAAAAAACTACTCATCCAATTTATCTATTTGGCAAAAAACAATCAATCAACTGGTAACATTTTGGTACGAATCCAGGATAGCGGAACAAAAGGGCGGCTTAATAAAATATTTAAAAATTCAGCCTGAAAAACTACTTACTGAATTGATTTCAAATTGTGTGCCATTGCTAATTGTGGTATAGGGGTCAACTAGTAAAACTGTGGTATTAATTCAAGATGGCGGAACAAAATGACGGCCAAATAAAATATTTTTAATCATGAAAAAATCACCCTCTCAGGTTTTACATATCTTCACGTTTTAGCGTTCCTAGATGCAAAAAAATATGTTTCATTAATTCCGTCGGCCCGTCTATCGGTTTGTCTGTCAGTTCGCGGAATAGCTTAAAAACTAACCCGATCGATATTAAATTTTGATACAAAATTAAGAGTCATATGGGGATGATCTGCTAATATTTTGGTAAAAATCGAGTATAGCAAAAACATAATGGCGGCCTAGTGAAACGTTAAAAAAATATTATGAAAAAGCTAATTGTCGAATTTATTTCAAATTTTACACAAACCACAAGTATTATGTTGAAATCAACTGGTAAAATTTTGGTACGAACTTAAGATGGCGGAACAAAACAAAAAACTATTTAATGATTTCAAATTGTGTGTCATAACTAATTGTGGTATAGGGCTCAACTAGTAAAAGTGTGTTACTAATTCAAGATGGCGGAACAAAATTGCGGCCAAATAAAATTTTTGTATCGTGAAAAAATCACCCTCTTAGGTTTTACATATCTTCACGTTTTAGCGTCCCTAGATGCCAAGAAACATGTTTTATCAATTCCCTTGGTCCGTCTGTCTGTCAGTTTGCGACACAGCTTAGATACTACTTACCCGATTGACCAAAAATTAAGGGTCGTATGGGGATAACCTGGTATTATTTTGGTAAAAATCAAATCCTGAACAATGTTGAAAAAATGTTGTTAGTTTGGTGCATTATTTGGGGTTAAGATCCATTAAAAAAAAAACAAGTCTCTTGTCGACATTTCGGAACCTAATTTGTGCATCATCAGGACACATATATAGTTTCTATATCCAGCATGAACCCTATATTATCAGTCTTTACCTACTCCGTTGGCCAGCAGATATTTCCCAGATTATATATTTCTATGGTTTTCGTTTACGATCCTCTTGTTTTTATATTATAGTGGTGTATTATTTGGGGTTAGGATCCATTAAAAAAAACAAAAATTTGTTTTTTAAATTGCCGACAACTTTATTGTTGCATTCTCAGGACACATATAGATTTATATCCTGCATAAAAGCCATATTAACAGTCTTTACCTACTACGTTCGTTCGCAGATATTTCCCAGATATTAAGTTTCTAAATGGTTTCCGTTAACGATCCTCTTGTTGTCGTGTTAGAATGGTGTATTATTTGGGGTTCGGAAATATCTGCGGACCAACAGAGTAAGTAAAGACTGATAATATGGGTTTCATGTAGGATATAACATATATGACCCCAAATAATACACCACTTTAACATAACAACAAGAGGATCGTTAACGAAAACGCAAAGTATCTGTGGACCAACGGAATAAGTGAAAACTGATAATATGGGTTTCAATTTAAGATGGCGAAACAAAATGGGGGCCAATAAAAATTTTTAAAAAATCATCGTAAAGAAATCTTGTTCAATTGATTTTGCAGAAAAGTTAGATATGAAAATGAAATAAACTGGTCCGAATTCAACATGACCTGGCAAAATGGGTATGTGTCAATGTAAAAACTACTTATTGAATTTATTTTATTATTGCCGAAAGTCAAGTGTGGCATAGGTAGAAAAAAAATGGTAAAATTTTGATAAGAATCCAATATGATGGAACAAATAAAAATGAAAAGACAGTATATGTAATACATATATACCGTGACTATATACTGAACTAAATTGGGTCACACTTCACTGTTCCTAACAAATGGAAAAAAATCATAACGAGGGAAGTTCCGGGTAAAGAAATTTACCGATTTTTTTTTAATTACGCTTAAGCTATTGTGACAAATGTGGTTGTATATGTATAATGTGATACGCCAAGCTCTAAAAATTTTTCTGCGGTGTTGCCAACTATCAGCCAAAGAATACTTGATCTTTATACTGAACAAGTTATGGGCTTATCTAGAGTAATTATTAGTGCAGATACTTCATCATGCAGTTCCAGGTACTTACAAATTATACAAGTTTTGTATAAAGATCGGGAATTGAAAACATGCCAAGTTTAAAATTTTTTTCAACTGCGATGCCATTTATAATTTTTTCTTTATTATTTAAAATAGACATGCTTTTTGCTGTAATTGATTACAATGATATTTGTTAACTGCTGATTGTGATTCCTCAACGGGTGGCTCTTATGAAAAGGTGTTCAACGCGCTACGTTTTTACATCATTATTATTTTTTGAGTATATAACGCACTAGTTCTGCTAGAAAATAATGGTATAATTAAGTAAATAATGTAAATTTCTATAAAAGATACTACATTTTTATAATATAAATGTAGATTATAAAATGCTTAATATTTTAAAAATATTTTTATTTTTAAGTAAATTGATTGGAAAATGGAGACAATAAATGAATATAATACTAATAATAATAAATACATTAAAAACTTATGGCATTATAAAGCTATCATCAAATAATTATATGTATAGATAGATTGTTTTTTTAGTAGTGAAATTCTATACCAGGGAAGTCGTGGGTAAAATTTAACTTACCGATTTTTTCTGCTTATTTACTTAATTGTGAAAATAAACTTCTGAAGCTTCATCTGCGTTTTCGTTAAATTGAATGTAAGAAACGACCTAATTTCGGGAAAGTAGAGTTTTATTACAAAATAAGTTGTCAGAGAACATGCATGTTCATTTGTTTATTTAATATCCATATTGGCCTACTTACAAAAAAAAATTCAGAGGCAAATATTACACCTAATATATACCTATAAAGTGTTTTAGAGACGCTTGTAACAAAATCAAATTACCAAAACGTATACAGAGGTGTTATTTGATTTGTAATTTTTGGGCTTATTTTAGGATAAAAGTTCTTATAAATATGTGTCCGCCACGCGTTCGTTTTTGAGATACAAAATTTAGATTGTTTTAATATGTAAGTGTTATTTAGTTATATTTTTAACATTTTAATAGATACTTAGGATTGCATTTTGTAACTATTCGTTATATATATTTTTTTTAAATGGGTTCGCAAATATTATATTTTGTAGATAAAGGGTGTTCAAAAAATCCTTATTAATATTTTTAAACACCCTGTATCTAAAAAATTAAACATTATGGTACTACTTAATGTTGATATAAACATCTTTTTTATAAAAGCTATCTCATACCCAAATATTTTTAAGCAACTTTAACCCGCGCTAAAAAAAACGTTTCCTCGAAAGCCAATGTGAAATTATCAAGAGTTATTTTTTTGTGTCTTTGAACCTTCTCTTCTCTCTAAAGCTACTAATTTGACAAAAAAAAAAAAACAGTGGCGATCTACTTTTCATTGGAACTTCATAAAGTTACCAATATCTCTGCCCATAATTGAGTTTTAAAATAGCTAATAGTTTAAAAATATAACCCTTAGATATCTATTAAAATAAAGTTTTTATTAAATAGCTTTTAAAATATTAGAACAAAAATTCTAGAATATTTCTAAAACTGTAACACCCTCTAAAAAGCAAAGGCTATATAAACTTTTAGTCCTAAAATAAAACAAAAAATTTCAACTTTCATTTTTAGTCATCAATAAAATAAAACCCCGTATAGTATTGAAAGAAAAAACAAAATATTAGGTTATATCTGAATAATGACGGCTCACAGCAGAAAGCTGATTACAACACTGGAATCTACGTAAGAAACTATATAACATAATATAATTTTTATTTTTTCGATACGGTAAAGCATAATCGAAAAATGAGGGTGGTCTCAAATTGGAATAATTTCAATTTCACCCTGTATCTGAGAATCGGAGAGGGCTATGAAAAGTTTGTAAAACCAACGAAAACTGGTAACCCTGATGTACATTATCTAATATTGTACCATAATATAAAAGTAATTGCGTACTTGCTTTAGTATATTAATTTTTCCTGATCACAAATAATATTCTGTAGAACTTTTATTTTCACTTATATTTCAACACTAGTGTTAGAAAAGTGAGTAATTGCTTGGATTATAACTAAATATTATAATAAAATTACGTTTCTTTGACTCACCATAATTTAAAAACAGTTGAGTTTAAGTTAAAGTCAAAACTATTTATTAAACAAAATTTTGAAACAGATTTTCGGAAGAAACTATAGGTACTAGAAATGCTTCCGTTGTGAAATCACATATAGTGGGCAACATCAATACTATTATAAATTTAAGGAACTAACGTTTATTTTGACTTATAACAAGTGGCTGAGGAATATAAATTACTTTTTACAATTAGTCATACCCTGTATTTGACCTTTGGCTGACTTTTTCGCCCATTTATGATTTATATTATTATATACGAATATAAAAATCGGTAAATTTCCTGCACCTAAAATTTCTTTTAATTATAATAGTGAAATGTGAACCAATTTTGTATTAATAATTATATACCGACTTTTCAAACATTATTAATGGGGTCATTTTGGTCTACCACATTGAATTGGTACTAAAATATGTTCACCAGTTCCACACTTTTATTTTAATGTCATTTTGTTCCGTTATGTTGAATTGGTACCTAGTTTATTCCTATATCACCCTTGATTTTCGCGTAAAATTTCATTTTAATCATTTTTTACCGATTTCATTTGGTTTCCATTTTTTTCCCATCTTAAATTTAACTATCAGAATCATACCAGTTTATTTTCACACTTAATGCACATTTGAAATAAAGCAAGCAAATTATTTTTTAGGCTAAATTTTTTACATATTTTATTAGGCCACCATTTTTTTTGCCATCTTGGATTTGTATCACTATGCTACCAGTTTATTACCATGTTATACTTAATTTTGTATAAAATTTAAAGTAAATTGAGCTACTAGTTTTTAAATAATATTTTTTTCTCTCACTTCACTAGGCCGCATTTTGTTTCTTCACATTGGATTTTTGCCGAAATGTTACTAGTTCATCCCCATAAAATTCTTAATGTTTGATCAATATTTCAGTAAATCGGGTAAGTAGTTTTTAAGCTATGTCGCGAACTGACATAACGACAGACAGACCGACGAAATTAAGAAAACTTTTTTTTTTGGAATTTAGAGACGCAAAAATGTGAAGAGAAGAAGAGACCTAATTTTCTTTACGACCACAAACATCTTTGCCGCTGTTTTGGATTTATATGACATTTTTACAATTCTGTCATATTAAATTCTGTGCAAAATTTAAAATCAATCCAATAGTATATTGGCTTTGTCCAAGTTTTTTTTAAATATATCTATAAAATTTAAAAACGATCACATTTTTACAATTCTGTCATATTAAATTCTGCACAAAATTTAAAATCAATCCCATAGTATTTTGGCTTTGTCCAAGTTTTTTTTTTAATATATCTATGAAATTTAAAAAAAGCGTATTTGCATAATTATATCTGAGTTCTTCTAAATCCACAAGCAAACTCTTTACGAAATATAACCTATTTATATTTTTAGCTCTTTTAAAACATATGTTCACCGCCAGCGATTGAGAGCTCCAGTAATAAGGGCTTTAATTTTTGTTTTATATTTGTGTCATTATGTTTATTTAAAAATTAAATTATGCAAAAAATAAAAGTCTGGTTAAATAAATTAACAGTTTTCTTATCCCACCCTGTATAAGATTCAAAGATTTCAATATGCCAATATACAAAACAAGCAAAAAAATACGTGTTTCCATATGTATTTAACTGCTTTAATATTTTATTACTTCAGTCCGAAAAAATTAAAAACCCAGCGCTTTTAGAAATGTTTAATCGATTTTTTCAATATCAAGGGTTTCCTAGCTTTTTCTTTCACCCTGTAAATTATCAAAAAAGTTCATTTATTAAGAAATGGTAAAATAAGTTTGACATATACACTCGTTTTTCAAAATATCCGTTTTAGAAATGTAGTTATTTGAAAATTATCCGGGATTGTTTCGCGCTCCTACTGGTCCGAATAATTTACCTTATTAGGCGTCTATTGCGCTTCTGTACGTTGTGGGACCTAGATAGTGTATATGGTACTGATCGAAATATATATAAACTAACCAAAAAATTATATATAAAAAACTAAACACGCATTTCATTAAGTATTTTAAATGTAAAATTAGAAATTAATAATCTAGGCAGTCAAGTAATGCAGTCTTATTCTTACCATAACAAACATGGCCAGACAAATATTAAGTAAATATTAAAAAGAAACCGAACATTAACTAACCGAAATTATAAAATCATTTCTCTTGGATTTCCCATTTGTTTATGGCATTATACAAATCTAACTAACGGTTCTCCACATTATTAACGCATAGTCACTTTTAGCGATCGTAACATAGGAGGGCCACGGGGTCTTGTTGACAGTAAGTATTTCGGATTTTACGATTTTTTCAAATTTTAGTCGAAAGCCTATTCTTATGGTACAGATCAAAAAAATAAAACTTCCTACAATTTTCAAAACACTGCAGTGCAAAAATTCTTAATATGGTATTAGAAATGAGAGAATTCTAACAGTATTGCCAAATTGCCTTACAGTTCTTGATTTATTATGTAAATATCTTAAACTCTACGTTCTCTCTCTACGATTGAGCTGTACCATGATTTATGTTATGGCTTTAATGATGATGCCTTCGGCGCCTAACCTAGTGCTGACCAGATACCGATTTACCGATTATATTAACGTCTGTCAGCTCCGCTGGCAGCTTTTGTGCTAAACGGGTTTTTATGTTACCACTTTAATGATGGTGTCTTCGGCGCCTAACCTAGTGCTAACCCTTTATTGTTTCATCTTGTACTCCTAATAACGTTTCAACTATGCAACAAAATATTATAAACCATAATAAACAGTAATGAATTCTTCGCTGATAAAATGAAATTAAATTTGGCAACGTTGCTTCTTGAATACGAGGAAATGGCCGATCAATCATGAATGTCAAATGGCTGTTTAAGAGTTTTTTTAGTTGAATAACATTTAGTATTTAAGTATTTTGTTGATACACTTTTAACATTAGTTAGTTAAGAACTTAAATTAAAAGAGAGTATATTGTATAATAATATATTTTATTATCTTATATATATTATATTATCTATTCTGCGTGCAATTTTAACATAATTAAAGTAAAAGTACAGTTAATAACTATATATTGCCTTACAATGTTATAACTATTTCTTATGCTGGTTTTGCAAAGAAGTGGTTTATCCACAATTTTTTTTTTGCTGAGATGTGTTTATTTCGCGGTAAGCTCTACAGTGAATCCAAAAAAAGTGAGAATATTAAAAATACCTAATCTCTACAAGAGTCGGGCTACCCTCTACCGTAGTTATAAAAACGAGAGCAGTTGCTAACATTTGTATAGATCGACATGTAGGAAATAACTTGATTACAGTTTTTTAGGAATCAAAAATAAAGTAATCGGGTAGGTTTGTCTTTCTGAGATGCCGTTTTTTCATAGAGCAAGTCTGACGATAGTAAATGTTATAAACCACCCTGTGGATCCGTCCTTGTTTAATTCTCGCAGATATTAGGTATCGTAACCAGTTTTCCCACAAACTTACCTTTTCTTGAATAATATTCAAAATCACCTCTTCGGGTATTTTCCGGTTCCTCAAGAATTCCTCTAGAGGCATGTTACCATCTTCTGAATCCTAAATAACCAAAAAAATACAGTTTTGTTCACTACTGACTACAGAATTAGGTGTAAGAGAAAAAACGGTATAACCTACAATAACTACTTAAATACGATTTTTGAACATAATATAAATAAAAGCAGTTATAAGACAATCAACAAAATCGCCACTAACGCCACGTATGTCTGACACTACAATCTCATTCGTAAGCAAGATGCAAAGACCAGTTTAGATTCAAACAATAGTACACCGACGCGAACTCGAAACTGGCACGGCCGCACGACAACCAGACCGGCACAGACAATCGACAATACAATGCCGATCGCACAATTAGAGCTGTACGATATTTTTAAAGAAATCATTTTGATACATTGATGATTTCATTTGCTTACCGCCACGCTCCAAAGCTAGGAGCTAGGGACGGACTTACAGAAATTATTGGGAGGGGGGCAACGTCCTTGAACTAGGAGAATCAGGGTTGTCAGATATATCATTATCAATGAATGAAAGATTTCTTTTTCTATATACCATTTTTTACAATTATTTCATAGTAAATCCTATTTTCTACTTTATTTTTCACTTAAGACCGGTTTGTACTCAGTGCGGAGGAAGAGCTATTTGATAATGTAACTAATTTTGCTCTTAATTTATTGTGTTACCCACTTTAAAATGTGGAATGAGAAAGAAAATGTTCTAAATGTAACTTTATCAAAACTAATATTCGATACAGTGGATGCTTTGACAACAAATAGAGTCTTGTGAGAAGTTTGAGTCAGCAAAAAAAGTTTTATTTAATGACATGTGACATTTATAAGAAAACAGAAGATGTAGGAACCACGTCAACATCATTAGAGTCTTAGAGTAAGAATAAAAATTATTACTCTAAGATTAGAGTGCACGGAGGGTCTCAGTGGATTCTAAAGATGTAAGAATTCAGAATAGTTTTCCAGATAGAGGTATTCTTGTTATTCCTTAGTATTTATAATTTGCATTTTTGTATTTTTGTTTTGTATGACAATATGTACTTTAATAGTTAATATACTTGATTAATGTTAAAAATATTTTTTTTATTTTTTAGAATGAGTATTAAATACCATTTTTAAAGATATTATTTTTGAGGTGAAAACTCTCATAACTTTTTGTACAGTAAAGGTATAAGACGTTATGAAATATTACGATTATTTTTTTATAGAAATATTACTAAAATTATTACACTAATTTTAATAAAAAAACGGTAACAGGCGTAAATTTAATTAAGATGTTTAGTTTTATAACAACATCGTTTATTAGATTCTGCCAAATCTGGTCAAATGTACTGCTTACTAGGTACCTCTGGCAAAGTTTACGGAATAAATATAAGTTGGGTCACTCCGGTCGGCCGTCAAAATACACCTCCCAGCTCCCACCGTTAGACTGGTACCAGTCTAAATACTTTGCTCGACGTGTACACAGTGTCGCTTGCTGTCGCCGAGTTGAATTTAAATTTATTTACTTAATTATAAAATATTTGTTCGGTGGATGGTTGTGAAAGTCGAATGACAGACAATATAGCGTTTTTTAGATGTCCAAAGTATGAAGCAAGGTATGTATTCAATTATTTAAACAGTTAATTCAATTTAGAGAATAGCTGTTATTAAACATTTCCAATAAAACATATATAACCACTGTCGACTGGCGTTTACTGCAGCTACCATATTAATAATAATAATAATAAATATTTTATATGTCATGGTGTTGATAAAGATTTATATGTCGATTATATTAAATACAACAGACTGTCAGAGCTAGTATGAATTCTCCCAAAAAGGATTTGAATCCTTGGTCCGATTCACGAATCCTTATCATAACAAAAAAGTATCCGAATCATTTTTTTCTAATCCTAACTTGATATTTTTATTTGTCAAACTCAGTTTATTACCTACGATTTTCGTTGGTTTCAAATAAAATTAAAATAATGTTTTGTGATTTGCTACTTTGATTAAATAAAAGTATAACACCTATTGTTAAAAATCACGAAGTTTGAGCAAGTTATAAATTTATGTAAACTATAAAATAACATAACAGCTGGCTTATCGTTTTAGCTTGTTTATAGCGGTGCCTGGGTTTGGGTAACTCACGAACTTTTTTAATATTGATTTTATTTAAGAAACGTATTCTATATAAAGAAATTAGCTTATAAAGAAATAAGTTCGACTGCGAAAATATTGCCACATAATAAACAATTGGGCATAAAACACAAGTAAGTAAAACAAAACGAAAATCAATTAGATAATTAAACGGTCATTATATGTCAAAAATTTGAAATACTTAATGTATTTTTTGCAATTAATCACCATTTCTAAAAAACAAAGCATTGTCAAAAAAAATTAAGACACTTTTTTACTTGTGTTTGCAGATTAATGTATTTTTTACAATTCATTACCATTTCTAAAAAACAAAGCATTGTCAAAAAAAATTAAGACACTTTTTTACTTGTGTTTGCAGATTCTCTAATTTAACTGTCTCAAAAAGTTCCAATAACAAATTTCAAATAAAATTGTATTATTGTTTTGATTTTTACCTCCTATATAAATCAGTCTTTCCAGATAAGTAAAAATTTTTATGAAGAATAATTTTGTCCGCCTAAAACCACAAATTAAAAATAAAACAAATTCACGCAACACAGCTGACCTATTAATTCCGTACCAAAACTTAAATTTTTCTTCGAACTTTTATTAAGGTCTAATATGTCTTTAGTTTTTATAAATCGAAATGTTTAGTGGGTATTTAACTATTTATATACTTATTTATCTATCCTACTAGAAATAGTTAAACAAAAAAAAAATTATTTGGAATTTGGATGTATAGAATGCTAAATGATTCGGATCCTCCCCAGCTCTGGAATCCGAAACTAAAAAGAAAATTTGGAGGTGTCAAGATTAGAAAAGTGCGTTAGGATTTTTAGGAAGCTAATAGGCCTGCAAAAATAAGTAGATTCTGGACGAGGATTTTCCCAAATTCTATATCCAGTTTTATTTGTTCAATTTAACGGTAAAGTGTTTACTTCAGATTGCATATAAAATTTTTATTTTTGTCCACATATTAACCCACCGTGTGCCAGTGGTTTTTTTTTACTTGATTATTTCTTAAGGGTCCATCACTTCGATTATTTCGAAAAACGGTTTTTACGATTTTATTATTTTGGTTTCTAATAGTCGATAGCTTTAACTGTTTGGACAGGAAGTGGCACGGCCTAAACGCCAAAAATGGGAGGACTGAATGGACTCTTAAGTGCGAACTATAAAGGCAAATACAAAGGATCCATTTTATATTTTTCATAAAGACAATTTTCTATATTGTCTTTTCCAAATTTTAGGTGATGAAACATGCTTTGGTACTAGTCAAGAACCTAGTAATCAGGCAGTTGATGCATTTGCACAATCAGACCCCTTGCAATAACAGAAAAAATGCAACCGCTGCTTAAAAGTGGGTTAAAAATTTTACTTTTTCTATTTTTAGATTTTTTTAGCACGAAAAATGCGTCACTCTTTCACACTAATTATTTTCCCACTGTTTTCATTTTCCACACAAAAGTGTGGAAAGTAAAATTATGGAGAAAGAAACAAACATTGAATTTTTTGAGAGGATAAACAATTTACGTTTTCGTTGGAGGTTTTATCACGAATCTGGGCCTACATATAAAAAAACGCAATTTTTCAAATAATATTGATAACCATAAAAAAAATAATTTTTGATAATTTTTAAAATCTATTTTTCTGATAAATAAGTTCTTTTCTCACGCGAGTAGAAAGTGTTACCTAAGACATGAGGAAAGTGCTTTTCCGCCCTTGATTGCTAGTCGAACATTGCTACGCATCGTTCGGCCAACTGTAATCGCATGCAGAAAAGTAGCGTTTGTTAGGTAATCTACTATTCTCAACGCCCTATCACGTTTTATTTGTAGTGTATTTGAATAGCGCTATTAAGTTATTTTATTGACAATTCAGTAAGTTTTAAATAGTATATGGATGTAATATTTTTTAGATGCACAGACCCTAACGTCAGTGAAACTTTCAGCAGATACGCCGAAGAAGGTTTTATTGAAACAATCAAAACATTAGAAAAAACAAATACTTAACATAAGTGTAAGAGAAGGCTCGCAACAGAAATCATCATGGACGACGTTGTGAAATTTTTAGAAAAAAATTATTCTGAAGAATCATGCAATCGGTTAAAAACTCAAATGTCGTTTCTTAACAAAAAGTCAAAAGGATGTAGGTATTCCAATGAATTTAAGCAGCTTGCTCTGAGTGTCTATTTCCTGGGCCCAAAAGCGTACAAAAACTTTTCAACTGTATTTCGTCTACTATCAAAATATATTTTGAACATCTTTACAAATCGCTGGGTGGTCAATCCAGGATTCAACGATTTTGTTTTTAAAGTAACCGAATGTAGAGTAAAGCTAAATTTTTAAAAGAAAATTAAGAGAAACTGACTATCTCGTGTATAGACGAAATATCTTTAACATCCCATCTCTTTTACGATATTTCTAAAGACAAAATCATAGGTTTTCAAACTACTAATATAGACTCTTTAGAAATTGCAGGAAGTGCATTAACAATAGTTGCAAGAGGTATAGCAAGTAGTTGGAAGCAACCTGTTGCTTACTTTTTTTATAATCATCCGCACCTGCTGACGAACTTAAAAATATTCTATTCGAAGCTGTACGAAGGTTATATAAAACCGGTTTAAATGTACTTGGAGTAGTATCGGATCAGGGTTCTAATTTTCAAAAATTATATAAAAGCGTTTTAAAAATAACAGAGGATAATCTTAGATTTTTTGTTGATGACTTAAAACTTGTATATTTATTTGATATTCGTCACTTACTAAAATCAACAAGAAACATTTTTTTTTATATATATATTTTCTTTAAGCAACGAAGAAATCAAAAAGAAATACTTGAAAATTATGTATTATTTAGATAAGACTAAACAGTTTAAACTTGCACCTAAATTAACAAACGACCACATTTATCCGATTAATTTTCAAAAATGAAGGTCAAGTTGGCGTCACGAGTATTTAGCCACTCAGTTGCAGTGGCTATATATACATATATAGAATTTAATGCATTGTCAAAAGAAGCAACTCCAACAGCTAATTTTATTTGAAAAATGAATGATTTATTTGACTTATTGAACTCGAATAACCTACAAAATTGTCAAGCTTTTATGGCAACTGACACACAAAAAACCTTATTACAGGAAATGGATAATATCTTTGAAAACTTAAAAGTGTTAACTTTTGACGGAAAATATGTAACAAATAAGTTAAAAATCATTTCTGGATGGAGGCTAACAATTAAATCAATTTTAATTCTTTGGGAAATGTTGCAAGCTAAAGTTATAAATATTTATTTACAAGAAATCTTAATCAAGATAGTCTTAAAAACTTCTTTGGACAAATTAGGAATTGCAGTGGCAATTCAGAGAATCCTACGCCTTTACAATTCTGCCGTTCATTCAAAACGGTTTTTGCGTTAAGATATATTGACAGTGCTGAGAGCGCTAACTGCATAGATGACGCCACTGAAGTTTTATTACCTATGACACTCGAAGTTGATAAAACCTGTAATAATGTTTTTTCTGTTCCTATAAATCCTATACCTACATATAAACCACTTAAAGATTCCATTAACGATTATATCAATTTAAAAAGTCCTGAGGGAAATGAGAATTACAATTGTAACAGATCTATTACCTTTTGGAGAGATTTATTACTTCTGATGAAATCTATTACCTTTTACCCAAGGTAAAACAATTGTTTAATTGTTAATTACCGGCAAAAGGAATAAACGCTAGCAAAATAATCACCAATAAGAATTTGTTACCTTCAAAATCTGTTACATTTTCGAACGCCTATCTATTACCGTATGTCAAAATGTTCTGGCAACACTAGTAGTAGGATATCTCTTGAAAACATGTTTAATATGTCACTCTTGCGATGTATGTATTAAATTTTTAAATAATTCAAATACCTTTTTAAAAAAGAGCGGTTTTTTGTCAGTTAAAAGCATATGAGAATGACAATTTTCCATTTGATGATCTGACTATACCTTCCAGAGATATTATCGACTACAACTTAAAATTGGAAAGTATTTTTATTGCATAATTTAATAACTTGGCACATAAAGAAGCAATTGGTACACAATTAAAAAGTCATTTTTCTAAAGTAGTTTTTAGTCATTCATGTAGCGAGCTTCCTTTTGATTATTTTGTAAGTTTATATATGAGGGCGTATTTATTTTACTCTAAAATTTATAAATATCGATATAAAAACGACAAAATCAAATACAAAGGATATTAAGTAGATTAGTTTATAAAACATGCAAGTATTTTCTCTTTATCTCGATGTTACTGTTGATTTTATTATCTAGGAGTATTACTGTATTACATATTTAACACCCTGTAAATAGTGAATTTGTGTTTAGATTTAAAATTACATAGTTCTTTACTAATGTTTTTTTTTGTTATTAAACCGACTCTGTAAAAGTCTTAAAGAAATAACTTCTGTATTAAAATACTCTACCAATTCATGGGAACACCGCACAATACAATATTTAATTCGACATTCAACATATGTTTAAAAATATGTCTTTTTAAGTCGGAACACCAGGTAAAACTTAATAATAATTGTCTTTAAATGTCTGTCTATTTAAATCAAAATTGTATTGAAAAATGTAACTATCTAACCCGACCAACATTATTTCAATTCCTTATATTTATTCCGTAAACTTTACCCCTGTCAACCCTACAATGAATAATAAAAGATCGTAGTGCTGGTGTGTAGTACAGTGACTTTATTTTTGTATAAAGTCAGTATAGTGTGCGGAGGTTGCCAAGGCTGCAATTCGATCGCCAATACCAGTGAGAATCGTTCAACCAAAACATAGCTCAAAATGGGCTAAATTGGCGTATGTATGCCAAGTAATTATGGCCAGAGCCGTAGCAAGGCTGAGGCAACGGAACACTTTTATCTGGTACCTAAAAGTTTTTACTCAAATATAATTTTTCTTTATTTTTATCCATTTTATATGATATTCACATTAAGCACGGTCTTTCTATAATAAAAAAATACGTTGGTTCTTCTTTTTAGGATTTAAATATTTCGACAGTTATTTTGGATGATATTAACGTTGCTTTTAAGGATATTGTTTATCATATTTTAAATTTTGGGAAAGCAGCAAAATTCCAAACTTGTCTATAGGGGGCCAGAATAGGTTGTTACCGTTCTAAGCATAACTTCCTGATTTCTCACTAGTTTAAATTATATAACTAACATGTAGATTAATATAAATTTGTAATGTAATATACACATTAAACAAAACAACAAAGTAGGTACGGATAATATTTAAAGCGTAACATGTGATCATGCGGATCATCATCAACTTTTCGAACATGCCTTCTTTAAAACATAGACAGGAAAGAATCGATAATTACAAGATCAATACTTTAGTAGTAATCAGTAAATAAATAACCGATAGGAAATTCTTCGAACTGGATTAATGCCTGGTATCGATATTACAGTACCGCTGCTACTCGAAGTGTAATAAGGTTCGGAAAATATAGTACTTTGGCTTTTGTTCCCAAACTTAATTCCTTACACATAATATAGGTACTATTGCATATTTTTTGCATTAACGTGACTGTCGTCCAAATAGGCACTATTCGCTAAATAAATAATTAAAAATATAGCAAAATATCATTTTCTATCATCCCATCGATGATTAATTATCAACATGTCTACCTACTAGCTGAAGCTGACAGAAAGATATCATCTCACTTCTCTTTGGTATAGCGATTCCCGCCAGCTGGAGGTCGACTTAAATATCTGTCGGTTAGGCAGAGCTTAAGGTGGTTAAAATCCTTTAAAAAAATATCCCGGGAAAATTATCGTAAAACGTACTGTTGTATATGAATTTTCAAACGCAAATAAAAGCCTGCATCTACGTTACTAAATAAATAATGATAAATGTGATTCAGAAGTACTTTTAAGAGTGTTAAAAATTTCTAAAAAAATATAATTTATAAATAATTTATAAACACGTTTTTTTATAAACTTGGTAACTAAAATATTTAACTTTTTATTGTTTTAGCAATAAAATATGTTCTTGAAATTGAGCAGTAGCGTCCATACGGACTTTTCGTTTTATTGCTTTCTTAAAAATTATGCTACGTCATTGGCAAAACGCATTTTGTGTATTTTTTTACAGGAAGTGGTATTAGCCTAAGTAAAAATTTATTTATTTTTAATAAATATAATAATTAAATGAAATGACAGAGTCCACTGGTCAATTCCAAGAATATATTTTATTTCTAGAATAAGTATGTCTAATTAGTTATAATAACTCCACCTCTAAAAAGTATCAACGCGTTTAAAAATTACTTATAAATTATATATTTTTTACAGTTTTCTAGCACCCTGTATCTTTATAACAAAAGCAGGAAAAGACCTTCCGAAGTATTTAAAATTACTTTTAAATCGCCCTTTTTACAGGTTGTTTCTTTAGTACATATAAAAAATTCCGGGGCGTTTTGCTGGCGTCCAAACAAAATGAAATGTTCCAATAAACATGTGCCCACAAGTTGTTCAAATTTTGATTTGTTTTAGGTTTTTTCAAAGACCTTGTACATTTCTAGAGATCTGTCAGTCAAATTTACGAACATTATACTCGGAATAATATGAGATGACTATAATAAATTTTATAAATATCTAGAGAGTGTTAATTCTTCTCAGGTCGCGACAATTTCCCCCCCCCCCCAAAATTCTATTGCCACGTGCCTGACTATATTTACAATAAAATCAAATTCACCATTCTAGACTGGTTTTTTAGATTATTTCGATATTTTGCATCGTTTAGAAATTATCTAGAAAAATGTACTTCTATGCATAGTATTGGTATACGGAACACGGTAAAATTGTAATGTAAACACGTATATGTTTGATAACCTTTAAATTAGGTGGGCTTGAGTAAATATTTGGTTAAATAATTTCAAAACGGTATAAAACATCGAAAAAATCTATAGGACCAAAAAATTATAGAATTTAAATTTTTTGGAAAAATTACTAGTGATGTAGTAAATATCTCGGGGAAGGGAGGGGCCTAATATATCTCTACAAGTCCCTTCACGTATTAAAGGAACGCTCTGTATATAGAAATCAGGTTTATATATGATGTATCGTTTTTCTTGCGCTAACACTAACAGAATTGTTTAACTGTTTGATTTGTATAATATATGTAATTATAAAACTTGTGAATGACATAGATGCAAAAATGAAACAATTGTTATCTTATCAAAAATGATATGTGGCATAAATTGCTACTGATTTTACTAAAACTTCACTTATGGCCGCACTGATTTAAATATAATTAGTGATTTTCCTTTTACTGATTTTAATTAGTTAAGCAAAGATAACATTGAGCTAATTTGTAAAAGGAACGGAATAATAAAAACGTGACAAATTGTCATAAGGAAAAAATCTGGTTACCTTATCGGCGGTAAGGGGGGAGATAAAAATCTTTGCTTGGATAAGTTCGAAAATAAAACTGACGGCTACCTAAGCAAGTTGTCTTAAGATTAGCTATAAGATTCAATGTAAAAGGAAATCCACTATTAAGTGTGGAATCTGGAGATATAAACTTAAATGCGTCAGAGTTATAATAAATAGAAATTATACTTACCTCAATAGGGAAATCCATGTTTTCTAAGAACCACACACAAAAAATTAAACCAATATTGTGTTCACTAAATGTACTTGACAAATAAGGTCTTTTAAACCATCAGTTACATTAAATCCTATATTACTAAGAAGTCTTACTTCCCAAATAAAATGTTAATTCCGACTTACATGTCGGAATTCCGAGATAGAAGTCGGAATTCCGAGTTAGAAGTCGGAATTCCGAGATAGAAGTCGGAATTCCGAGTTACAAGTCAGAATTCCGAGATAGAAGTCGGAATTCCGAGATAGAAGTCGGAATTCTGAGATAGAAGTCGGAATTCCGAGTTACAAGTCAGAATTCCGAGATTGAGGCTGGAATTCCGAGATAGAAGTCGGAATTCCGAGATAGAAGTCGGAATTCCGAATTACAAGTCAGAATTCCGAGATAGAAGTCGGAATTCCGAGATAGAAGTCGGAATTCCGAGTTAGAAGTCGGAATTCCGAGTTAGAAGTCGGAATTCCGAGATAGAAGTCGGAATTCCGAGTTACAAGTCAGAATTCCGAGATAAAAGTCGGAATTCAGAGATAGAAGTCGGAATTCCGAGATAGAAGTCGGAATTCCGAGATAGAAGTCGAAATTCCGAGTTACAAGTCAGAATTCCGAGATAGAAGTCGGAATTCCGAGATAGAAGTCGGAATTTCGAGATAGAAGTCGGAATTCCGAGATAGAAGTCGGAATTCCGAGATAGAAGTCGGAATTCCGAGATATCGGAATTCCGAGATAGAAGTCGGAATTCCGAGATAGAAGTCGGAATTCCGAGTTAGAAGTCGGAATTCCGAGATCGAAGTCGGAATTCCGAGATAGAAGTCGGAATTCCGAGATAGAAGTCGGAATTCCGAGATAGAAGTCGGAATTCCGAGATAGAAGAGGGAATTCCGAATTAGAAGTCGGAATTCCGAGTTAGAAATTGGACTTCCGAGATAGAAGTCGGAATTCCGAGACAGAAGTCGGAATTCCGAGATAGAAGTCGGAATTCCGAGATAGAAGTCGGAATTCCGAGTTAGAAGTCGGAATTCCGAGATAGAAGTCGGAATTCCGAGATAGAAGTCGGAATTCCGAGATAGAAGTCGGAATTCCGAGATAGAAGTCGGAATTCCGAGATCGAAGTCGGAATTCCGAGTTAGAAGTCGGAATTCCGAGATAGAAGTCGGAATTTGTTACACAAATAAAAATAAAAAAATTGTGGCCCTTCTACGCTTTCGTACTCTTCCAACTAAATTTTTCGTACAAATTCGAAATTTTTTTTTAACTATATAAACCAAATAATTGGCCTCCAGAGCATAGATGCGGGAATTACATTTTGTTAAGTTAAGGTTCCATCTTTCCATATTAAAATAACGGACAAAAATTTTTTTCACCTGCAACTAATTTGCTGCATCCTATTACATATTTTTATTAATTTTTACCTTCAGAAGTAAAGGGTTCGTCAGTTCTTTTTTGTCCCTTGACCATTCGTATTTGCTGGTGCAACAATGGTCTCAATTGTGTTTTATTTTTTCATAAAATTATAGACAATTTAAATCGATAATAACTTTTACCAGGAAAACGCAAATAAAATAAATCTGTCTCATTCCGATTTCCAAACATTATGGAAAACACTTTTTCGAAAGATACTAACGATCCTGACATATATGCTTTATTTGAACAATGTTCAAATTCATTAAATACATCATCAGTGTTAATTATGTTTAATAATAGTCAACTATAGATAGAAGTTAATTTATGTTTTGTTTATTACACAAGTAACGTCATTGGTATGTCATAGAAAAGGTTTTTAGAACAAACGTTTGATCCTTTAGAACATATGTTCCCAAACTTTAAAACCGTGGTGTACTAAATGCAGTAAAGTTTACTAGGTGCTTCGCTATGAGCTTTTAAATATGGAAATCTCAAACGAGATACACAGGATACCAATAAGTGATAGGTTTTACCCGGTCGCAACTTAAAAGTTACCCAATGAACCTTCATATTGGCAAAACTGCGAGTAAAGATCGATTGCAATCGATTATATATTTATGAGATGGGATATAGCTTGTATGTCATAAACTCCGCCGTATAAAAATAGTGAAACCATTTACGCCTGGAACACAATGTCATTTCCGTAAACGTTTAA
This sequence comes from Kuschelorhynchus macadamiae, assembly GCA_030620095.1. Lineage (NCBI taxonomy): Eukaryota > Metazoa > Arthropoda > Insecta > Coleoptera > Curculionidae > Kuschelorhynchus > Kuschelorhynchus macadamiae. The sequence goes on along the minus strand of JAUTXW010002153.1, from coordinate 276,583 downwards.
CATAAAAACTAACCAACAGAAACGAAACTCAAAAAGGAAGTACATATTGTAGTACAAAAATGGGTGGTAATTTTGGACTAGAAATAACCGTTTATAACCTATATTTCAAACCGTTTATAACCTATATTTCAAAAAACACATAAAGAAAAATAACATTTGACATAAATGATTGAAGGAATTTGCATCGTGTTCCTCACTTTAACAAAAAAACTACCGGAATTTGGAAAAGAGCGCTGGCGCAAGAACATAATAACATTTACATATTACATTATTTTGCAATTGACAATGACTGAAGGAATGTAAATAAAGCATTTTTTCCTATTTCATATTATTTTATAGACGAAACCATTTTTTTTTCTGTGGTTTTGATGCTAAACTTCGGCAGAAGTGTTTAGTGAGTCTGCCTGATACATTAACTTGTGCGACTAAGAGATTATGGACTCAAGGTTATGCAGAAATTGCGGAAGCAAAAACTCGAATTAGAAAATGAGAGCTATTTATAAAATATTCATTTCAATTTTTTTGCTATATCATGTTAGACCCAAAGAAGAATGTAAGGACTATAGCTCCTTGCCTAAATTATGAAAATGCCTTATATCGAGTGAAAACTAATTTAAAATTTGGACATTCATTCTTTAGGTATATTCTAATTTGTGTTTCATTTATGGACTGTTTGTAAGTTGGAAATAAAAGTGTTTCTTAGGAAGTTATTTTATATTTTATTTTATTATCGAGTGCCTGCTCAGTTAGTAGGAAGTAAGTTTTTTATCCATGAAATTTAAAAATTACTTATGCTCCTTGCTGGCATTGCAGATTATACAGGAAATATTTTTCGGTGCGAAAAATGTATAATTTTCCGAATTGTTTAGTTTAAGACAATTTTTTGTTTAATATATCTTCACAACTACGAGCAGCGTCCATAAAATCTGGTTAAAAATATAAATACTAACTACTAACTGACTGCTACGGCGTAATAATATAAAGATATCGCATCCACTGGATCAGCAGTTCTTGGGAATGTTCTTCCAACTGGGTAATTTTTTCATAAAGCATTTTCTTTGGAACATCATCTTGTATATTGAATAATTGTCCAGAAGCAGGGTAGTTTTGAAATTTTGTCAGATATAATTTGTGGCTGATTTTCTTCGATCTTATTCCTTAGCTCATGTAAAATGGAAAATATTTTCTAAATCAGCCGATAAAGGTAACCGATAAAAACCTACTATTTTGACAAGCTTTGTAATTTCTCTTGAGAGATTTTATTATACTTGGGTAAATGATTTTTAATTTTGAACACGCACTTGAGTTTTCCATATCTTGTAATATTAGGTTTATGATTTCATACAAATTAATTATTTGATTTAGAATATCTTTAATGAAGTGCGTGTTTTCGCTATACGTAGTTTTTTGTACAATTATGCTTATCTGATTTATTCTGTCCTCGAAAAGTTTTTCATTTTGGCATATTTGTTGTATGTAGTATTACATTTATTGATGACACTTGTGGAAATCAAGTTTTGGTTTCGAATGTTTTCAGGCAATTTACTTTGATTTTCCTCTACATCTTTTATTAATTTTTCATAGTGTTCGCCATCTGCTACATCTAGATTTCCCGTCAGAGCCTACTATGTTGATAATACCTCTTTTAAACCTCACAGGATGAGATAATTTTTTAAAATTTATTTTCTATCCTATCTTTTGTAAGTTTTAATATTTTTAAGTAATTGGTCAAACCTTTTTTATGAGTAATTAGAGAAGTTGTTATATTCTTGGATCTATAATGTAATGTGTTAATTTCTAGTATAATAGGATTTAAGTCATAATAATGAATAAGTGTGTAGGTGTATTCTTTAAGTTTTGCTTGTCCTAACTTTTATGGCAAAATTCCTGGGTTGTCGTCTAGCTGTCTAATCGTGACTTTATCTCCATCTGCGATAACGGCCCCGACAAGGCTGAAATATAATATTTATATTTTACTCAAAGTTGTACGTTTGTCTAAGTGGGCGTTTTAAATTATCCATATGAAGTTTAGAATGAGACTGAGTGTTTTACGATTTTGATTCACAGTTTCAATTTTTGTAGAGTCTGCAAATTTGTCAGAGAGTTTTTGTCTTATGTATTTCTTAATAGAAACTTGTTGGCCAGGGCGATATAATTGGGGATTACCGCGATTTTCATTAATTTTGGAAATATTTTTTTCTTTATCATTGATTAGTTTTTGGTTTATATTTAAATACATTATATGTGATTTTTCTTTGTGGGTGTTGATGTAATCCCTCAAGATTTTATGTTGAACGGGTCATTTGGAGAAATGACCGTTACTTATATCAAGAGGTTTTAAATTTAGGCCCAAATGAATTGTGTGGTTGTATGCTAGTGTTGCGTAGACCATTTTTTGTGTTATTGGTGTTTTATCAAAATTATGGTTATTTAGCACGCGTATGTGTTACCACAAAATCCTGTTACCACAGGATTTTAAAACTCCGTACCATTATCCACTATAATTTGGTTGGGTATACTGTGATGAAAGAAGAATAACAGTAGTTTATCGACAATTTCGGTGGCGGCAAGAGATTGGAGTGCATATGATTGTGCATATTTGGAGAAACTATCTATTGTAGTTAAAAATTTGATTTTTTCAAATGTATGTGTCTAAATGTATAATTTTAAACGGTTACTAGCTGTGTGTGTCGTTCATTTGCATATTAATTGGGTGATGTTGGTATTTACTTTTTAGGCAAATTTCGCAATTCTTAATTTATGTTTGTACAGAATTTTTTTAAGTAGGTCAACAATATTTGTCTTTTATTATATTTATTGTTTCGTTCATGCCGCGGTGGTTGGTTTTTGATTCGTGATAATTTTATATTATTTCTGCGATACTTTGTTTATCAAGGACGTCTGTTAATTTATTTAAACTTTAAAATTTTAAAAATGACCATTTAAATGTGAATGACTTCACAAAATGACTCATATATTTCTAGTTTTTCCAAATACGAATGTATTGTTTATCGGGAATTATCAACTCTTTATCAAGGTTATTTTCGGATATTTGGATATTAATACAACGCTTTTTCTCAGACAAAATGGTAGTTTTTGGTTTTGCCGGAGAATGTAATATTGAAAAAATAATAATTTCATTAGAACCATAATTTACAGGAATATCGCAAATAGGAATCCCCACTATAGGATCGTCGCTTTCATTTGTATGTACTGTCATATTTTCGGGTGGTTGGCCATACGCTGATGTGTGTGCTGTCATGTCATTGACCTGTGCGAAATCATTATTGTCCGCTGGTGCTACTGTGGAAATTTGGTCTAAATTTTCATGTTCCTGAAATTGTCTGCTAAATGCTTCAATACATTGTTTTAATGGGAAAATTTCCGTTGTCTCATTCGTACGCAGCTGTAGCGAGAGAGAACAACATCATTTGTGTTTAATTTTTCCTTTTTGTATAATATATTGTAATCATACTCGTCAATTTTAATACGCCATCTTAATAATTTTGAACTTGGATCATATCATATTATTTTTCTGCCAAATATATATTGGCGAAAATATTTTATGGCCCAAACGATTTCCAGGAGTTCCTTTTCGATGGTTGAATAGTTTCTTTCAGAATAATTTAGTGTTCTTAATGCGTAGGCCACTGGGTATTGCAGTATAGGCTCGTTTATTAGTCAATTTTTGCACATATCGAAGCATTCTAAAAATCCCGTATTATGTTCTATAGTGACACCTTTTTTTAAACATTTTGTAAGTGGTTTTGTTATTTTGCCGAAGTCCCAAAAAACTTTTAATTTATTTTGTTGTCTTAGGCTTCGAAAATTTTTTTATAGCTTCTATCTTGTCCGGATTTAGTTTAACACCAATTGCTGTGGCACAATGGGCAAGATATGCCACTTCCTTTCACAAGAACCCCGATTTGTCCAACTGAATTTTAAAATTAGATTCGCGCAAACGCTGAAAAACACTTTTTAATCTTTCTAGATGTTCGTGAAGTCATCTAGAAAAGACTATTATATCATCTGGATATACTAAACATTTTTCGTTCTGAATTCCGCGAAGAATATTAGCATCACTTGCTAAAAGGTTGCAGGGGCATTTTTCAATCCGAATGGCTTATAATAAGTTCTGAATTCCGCGAAGAATATTAGCATCACTTGCTAAAAGGTTGCAGGGGCATTTTTCAATCCGAATGGCTTATAATAAGTCTGTAATATTAGGGAAATCCAATGTTTTAGACTTTACACCCCTATAGTCCAAAACTGCCCTATATATAGCAACCCCCAAGGCATCTGCCGCATTCCTAGGGACTATCCAGGGTGGTGAGCTCCACGGGGAAGTACTTGGTTGTATAATTTTTTGCTTTAACATATTTTTAATCTGTTTTTCCACCTCTTCTTTAGGCATGAAGGGGTACCGATAGGACTTCGTATATACTTGTATCTCATCTAATGTTTTAATTCGATGCTTTATTTTACTAGTAAATGTTAATGGGTCATTTTCATTATAACATATGTCTGAATATTTATGAATTAAATTAAAAATTTTATTTCTTTCTTCGTCGTTCATATGGCCGATACCAAATTTAGAAAAGCCTAGTTTCGATTAAGGGCAGGCATCAAAATTATCGTCGATCTCACGTATTTCATTACAGCTAAACTTTTCCACGGTAATTGTTTCTGAGAGGTCTAATGTTATGGGTTCGCAAGTGTCATTTTACACCGTTAATAGTGCAAAACCTTTTCTCGCAACTGATAAAGACTCCGGTATCTCGCAGTTATGTAATTTTTGATGAGGTATGAAGACATCACCATTTTTATGGAAGTTTTAATTTTTATAACTTGCTCGACACGAGGAATCGTTACACAATGTATTTGGTTTTGTGTTTTCTGAAACTGTAATTTAATGTGCGCATGAGGTCTTTCTAGGAATCCCTTATGAAAGTCAAGGTTGGCTTGCAAGAATTTAAGATTATCGAGTCGCAAGAGATCGTCAAATACATTGCGAAATTTAAAAAATTGAATTTCATATTTTTGTTTTTGGGTAAATTAAATATTTTTGATGAAGCTATAAAAGAACTGTACTGATGAGCGGATTTTTGAAAAACTGTTGAAAGTAAGAAGGAATAATTTATTATGCGATTCGGATATAATTTTTTTTGGCAATATTTGGGTCGATGAATGATGTAGTCGAATCTGAGTCTATTAATATTTTTAAGTTTGTTTCCGGGAATACAATATAGGTGGAATTAGACTAGAATTAGACATATTAAAAGAAATTACTTTAGTTTTTAAGTCTTTTTGTCTTGTTGAGACGTATATGTCAGATTGCCCTTTTGTTTCCTTATATTTATTATTTACGTAAGGATAATAAATTGTTTTGATCGTAATATTGATACTCATATTGATTATTTTGGTCATACTGGCAATATGGTCATATGTGAATTGTTCCGGTTGGTATAAATTTTGAGTTTCGGCATTATAAACCTCTTCAAAAACTAGTTTTGGTGAATTGTAATTGGATGTATTGGGCATAAGTTTAAAAACTGATGACTCTATGCCTGACATAAGGCGTGGGTGTTCGTAACTGCTTGTGTTGGTGTGGTTTAAAAACGTTTAATATCTTGCCAGGTTTGCCGAAAACTTGAGAATTCATAAAATATTTTAGTTGTGGCCTATTTGGATTCGGTCTAAGAGGTATAAGTTGTGTTGGGAAGCTGGGTTTAAAAGCATGTGAGGTGTTTGTGAATTATAAAAACGATTTGGATTTACAGCGAAATTAGGTTGAAAAGAACTAAAATTATATTGTGCATGGTGTGAAATAGTAGTTTCATGAGAGTTTAAATAAAAACATAACAGATTTAAAATGTGTAATACTTTTCATTCGGTAATTGCTTCATCATAACTAAGTCTCTATTTTGACAACCTTCATTCCTATGATCAGCAAAATTACGACGCAGGGTATCCTTCAGACTATCTGACGTACCAAAATTTTGAATATTTAAAACTAATTTAGCATAACCAGTAAGTTTACCTATTATTGAGTTCAATAAATAAATTTTGAAAATTGTGTGTATTATCTGTATCATAAAAGGCATCGATAATTGATTGGCAAGTTGAAATATACCTATTTAAATCATTCGGGTTCCCATCAAAAACCAGGACACAATTTAGGTATTTTGGCTTAAATTAAGACATATTGCTTATAAATGAATTATTAACTGATTCATTATTAATATCTGAATTTGTAGAACCTAAACTTTCACTAATATATTTATATTTATAATTATGTAAGTTTGAGTTTATTTCTAAGTTTAATGCTTCTAAATTTGTATTAGAAACAGGCATTAATTAGAAACTATGTACTAAACCCTACCACTTTTATATTTATTTATAGATAAATATGCATACAAAATCAGCAATACAAATTTTCAAAAATTAAAATGATTCTCCTCTTTTCCCGTTCACTTCCTCCACAGCCGTTGACTTAACTTACTAACACTAATTTTTTTTGTGACTAGAATAATTTTAATCAATAGTTTCAACATTCATTAAGATGAAAATTCAACCCGTTTGTTCAAAGCTGCACGAAGTAATCTGGTAAATAAAAAAATACATATTATTATGTTCGAATTGAGAATTATCTGTAGCTTTGAAGTCGGTTAAAAAGAATATGGAGATGACCAAAGTAATTCCAAATCCCACGCAAGACCAACGGAAAGTAGCCATTCCTTAATATACACTCACCAAATAATATTTTGCTTGTTAAAATTGTTTGCTCAACTTAAAAGTTAGATAAAATAGGAAATATACCTTGTTATATCCTTGCTTTTATTTATGTCAGGTATAATGTACGTATCCTGAAAATAATATATAGTATTTAATAAATGCAGAACCTTTGATTTTATATTTCCTTAATGATCTTAAAAAGGTGCTACTTTTCGCATCCAAATTATTCCATCAGTGCTTCGCATCGCTTACTAAACGAATCACTAATTAACTATTACGGCCTAAAACTAAATTTATTTTATGTCCAGGAAAAACATCAATTTATTTACAAACATAAATATATATATATATATATATATATATATATATATATATATATATATATATATATATATATAAAGCTTTCATTTAACTTCACTTGTATGCCAATTAGTACGTTTGGATCAAATCTTGCAAGTAACTTTTGAAACAGTTCGGGTTATCGGAATTAATTGAGATTTGGAATACATACATTAACTTGATTACAATATAATATTATGGTGTTCAATCATAAATGCATTATACAGGGTGCGTAAAAAATAATACTAACTAGTAGAAAACAGTTCCCGTTATCGGAATTGATTGATATTTCCTTACATACATAAACCGGATGACAACACAATATTATAGTGTACAATCGTAAATGTCTTATACAGGGTGCGTAAGAAATACTAAAAGCGTTTAAAAGGACAAAATAAAAAAAATGTAAAAAATATTTTAAAAAAACTTTTATTTATAAGCTATTGAACTTAAAAATAAACTCTAATTAAACTCACATAGACACAGAACTTTTAAACATTTGAATATTTTTTTTAAAAGCTTGAGGCTTTATTTCTAATGTGATGTCATCCCACGCCTCAAGCTTTTAAGAAAATATTCAAATTTTTAAAAGTTGATAATTTACTTTTCAGTTCAATAGTTTATAAATAAAATCCTTTTTTAACTTTTTTAAATTTATTTTATTTTGTACTTTTTAGCATTATTTTTTACACAGGCTGTATAAGAGATTTACGATTGAACACCATAATATTGTATTATCATCGGGTTTATGTATGTATACCAAATTTTAATCAATTCCGAGAACTGTTTGTACTTTTTAGTTTTATTTTTTATGCACCCTGTATAATACATTCATGATTCGGCACCATTATATTGGTGTTTATATATGAATACTAAATCTTTTGTTTTATGTTTTGTATACCAAAGTTTATGTATGTATACTAAATCTCAGTCAATTCCGATAACGAGAACTGTCATTTAGTTTTTTTTAAGTTTTTTAGTTATTGGAATTCACGGAGATTTGGCATCCATGCATACACCCAATGAAAATGTCTAATGTAGTATCCGATCGTGAATGTCTTATGCGTACGTAAACATAATAAGTAATGCTAAAAATACCAAGCAATTTCCATTATTCGAATTGACTGAGATTTGGTACACGTACATAAATCTGATAACAATACAGGTGTCCAATCATGAATGTTTTTTTGATGTAATATATTTGAAAAAAATATTTGGCAGTTGTCAAAACAATTATTTTGTCTCTGTAACTTGAACTGCATAAAAATTTGAAATACTGTTTTCACACTTTCATTTAACTTTTAGTGGAGTAATGAAACAAACAAAAATATTTTGACAGCTGTCAAAAAAATGTTTTCCTATAACTTTTGAAACGCTTAAAATTTTTAAATACGGTTTTCATAGTTTCATGTAACTTTTAGAGACGTGAGTTATTAAAAGAAATATTATTTGTCAAAAAATTGTCTTTTTCTCGTAACATCTAAACTACTTAAAATTTTTAAATACAGTTTCCACAGTTCCAAATAACTTTTAGTGGCGTAATTATTTTCAAAAATATTTGTATATTGGTCTACAAAAAATAAATAATAAATCATAAAAAGGTGGATAAAACGTCACAACCTGACATAGCTTGTTAATTATCCGCAACTTAAGACTTCCTTACGCAATGTGCCTATGATGGGCCATTACGCAAGTGGCTACCATCGTTGTGTAGTCAGTAGTATAGTGTCAATGCCAATAGTTAGATTTGGGAGAGATAAAAAACGAATCAAAAATTCTACCACCCCAGATGGACGCGCAATTGCGTAAATATGCAAATTAGTTAGAAAAAGTTGTTTTTTTTTTGGGCGATAACCGGTTTTCTTTTTGTCACGTGATAAATATGGTAGTACATAAAAACTTCTCTAGAGAAAAGATTCTTAATACTGTTTGCCTAATATCAGCACTATATCGGTATCAGTTGGCTAAGCTGACTTAAGGACCGGTTAAAGTGGCTGGCTGGTACATCGCTAGTGTTACTTTAAAATGAATAGAACCATTTTTGTGCAGAATTTTATAAGCTTTCATATAATATACTACTATATTTTTATTCTACGAGTTATCACACAAAAACCAGTTTTTTCCATCTAATAATTTTTCGTGACACCCAACTCTAAATATTAAAGGAAAATTACATAATGTTGAATTTTATCCATCTAAAACTACCTAACGCCTAGATTACTATTATTAAAAACAGTCTATAGCATTTTTTATATACTAGCAGGGGTTGATTTTATTTAATTATTCACTATTATTTAATGTCACTCTGTTCCATTTATAGCAAATTATTATAAAAACAACTCAATATCATAAAATCTAAATTCCTTTAGATGTAAGATACATGTGATGTTGCGATAGATATTCCGCGCGTTGCCTCAGTAGTGCCAATTAAGAGGCAGTGCCCCCAATTAACGGATAATGACCGATGAGAAACGGTTTTAACGGAATAAAGTCCTAGATACGTTATGTGAGCCTGTAGTTAGGATAGAGATTGGCTGGGTTCCGGATAGGATCGTAGTTTCTGCAGAATGACAAAGGAGTCAAATTCGCAACTTTGCTTATTTGCATTTTATCTAGATATCTGCATTACATTAGGTCTTAATAAAGAAAATAAAGGAATTATATACACTAAGTACATTAATTATGGAATGTTTAAAATGATAAGTCAATTTCAATCAGTCGTAACGTAATTTTCCTAATTGTAAACAATGTAAACCTATTTTTCTAAAGTTTTCTTTCGACTGACAAGGAATTTATTTAAGAATTAAGAAGAGAAATTAATGTCTTTCTTTCTTGTATATGATTCATTAAAAAGTTTAAATACATGTAAATTTGAAGTCTGAATTGACAAATGCCAACTAAAAAAAATTTTATCCTTAAAGTTTCTCAATAGGGGTTTAACGATAGTAATTTTTGGCACAGGTACTTCGTCATGCAGTCACAGGTACATACGACATTGCAAGTTTAATATAAAGTGCAAGAATTGACATGTTTTTCCAAATAGACTTATGCTATTCTGACAAATGTTGCTGTGTAAGATGATGTGACACATCAAGTTCAAAAAATATCTTAGCAACACTGCCACATTTCTAAATTTTTTTGTAGGTATATGCAAAAACTTTGTTTCCGATTGTAATTAAACCGAGACGAGAAATCGATTGCAGTAAAAGATTAATTCATTGAAAATTGGCAGCTTTTGCACTTTATACTAAATTTGTATAATTTCGTACACATATACCCGTAACTGCATGGCAAAGTGCCTGTGCCAAAAATTATTATAAAAAAGACTGTAATGAATATTTTTAGCTGGCATTTGCTATGCAGCCAATTTAAACTTAAAATTTACATGCACTTAAACTTTAATTTTCATTCCTGGTCTTAATTACAGAAAAAAATGCCTATTGACAAAAAAAAGCTTAAGAAAATCGGTTTCCAATAATTAGAACTGATTGAAATTGATTTGCACGTTTAAATATTCCATAATTAATGGTCGTAGCGTACGTATTGTTTCTAGGATAAAAGATTTACTCTTTCTACTTAATTTTTACCGTAACTGACGACTTCCACCTAAATATATATTTTTTTAATATAATTTACCAACATATTCGAAAAATACTTTATACATTTGATTTTTCTTGAGAAGCATTAATTATGGTTTTAAAGCATGATAACAACAACGGTTGGGAAGAATCTGGCCCAGGAGAATAATTCATTGAAAATTCCATCCGATGAAAGACAAAAGATAAATTATGAAGTTGATGCGAAAAGGCAACTGTCGAAAATGACGTGCTGAAATGGTGGCGACGGGCTTAGTTAATTAAACAATGATTAATAACTCATTACTGGAGGGCACAAGAAAATCTGAGATTTTAACAGATGAGACTTTATTGGATTTTTTACCTGTGTTCAAGTTTTAAAGCCTTTGGGTTCGGGCTTTTGTAAGTGTAAAGTAATGAAATGAAAGTTATCGCAAAAGATTAAAAACATATCTAATATATAGTATGTAATGACAAGTTTTGAGTTTGATTTTAGACTGTTCACATATATTTTACACTAGTTTCAATATATCCATATTTCTCTAATATAGTTATTTTTTAGGCACAAAAACTAAAAGAGCAAAGCACGATGAGGATAAAATTGAATCTAGATTTAGAATATGCCTTTATTATTATTATATTATTTATAGTATATTCTCAATTAATTGAAAAATAAATATTGAGCCCAATTGGAATTCAAGCTTTAAACTATGTATTAATAAAATAAATGGAAAAAAATAAATAAACGTACATTAACTTAAGTATTTATATAATAAATGTAAAAGATAAATAAACGTACATATACATAAACACCCGTATTCACTAAAGAGGTTTAAATTTAGACCAGGTCTAACTTGACAGATATAGGTTTAAGATGACATGTTTAACAATTGAGCAAATAATTTTTCTAAATGTCACAAATACAAAATGACAGTGACAGCAAAACATAACTAGCGAACTAAGAGTTTTAACTACCATGGTGACTAGATCTGGTCTAACTCTTAAACCTTTTTAGTGAATACGGGAGAAAATTTTTAAAAATTTGGATATTTTCTTAAAAGTTTGAGGCTTTATTTTAAGTGTGATGACCTCTCAAGCCACAATATATGCATATATATATATATATATATATATATATATATATATATATATATATATATATATATATATATATATATATATATATATATATATATATATATATATATATATATATATATATATATATATATATATATATATATATATATATATATATATATATATATATATTATTATAATAATAATTGTAAAGTATGTTTTTGGACAATAATCAAATAATTAGATAAAGAGTGATCAAATAATAACGATCCTGAAGAAATAAATAAAAAACGCTACAATTGACCCGATAAGTTAATCTGATACCTACTATGTGCATTGACAGTTAGACTACTGAGTACACAACGATAGTAGCCACTCGCGGAATAGCCCATCATAGACACATTGTGTACGGAAATCTTAAGATGCGGATAATTAACAAGCTATATGTCAGGTTGTGACGTTTTGTCCACCTTTTTATGATATTTCTTATAGACCACATAATCGTACGTCTATGATTTGATTGTAAACTCTCGGTAGGTCGTAACCCGTTTTTAAACACTATAAGCAGTTCAAAAGTTACAGTGTAGAAACAATTTTTTTGACAGATGTCCAAAAACTTTTTGTAAATAATTACGCAACTAAAAGTTATATGGAACTGTGAAAACCGTATTTAAAAGTTTTAAGCAGTTAAAAAGTTATGGGAAAACATTTTTTGACAGCTATTAATTTTTTTCTTTTGTTACATTACTCCACTAAAAGTTAAATGAAAGTGTGAAAACCGGTAGTTGAAAATTTTAAGCAGTTCAAGTTTTTGCACTAAATTTTTATTAATTTCATACAAAGCGCCTGTGCCAAAAATTATTATAAATAAGACTAAGACTCTGTAATGAATATTGTTAGCTGGCATTTGCTATGCAGCCAATTTAAACTTAATAAAATTTACATGTACTTAAACTTTTATTTTCATTCTGTACAATAAAGCCTTCTGGGTCATTAGATATCCTGCTCTTAATTACAAAAAAAATTGCCTACTGGCACAAAAAAAGCTTAGGAAAATCGGTTTCCAATGAGGAATATTAGAACTGATTGAAATTGCATTGCATGTTTGAATATTCCATAATTAATGATCGTAGGCTCTTATTGTTTCTAGGATAAAAGATTTACTCTTTCCATTTAATTTTTATCCTTAACTGACGACTTCCCTCTAAATATCTTTTTTTTTTTAATATAATTTACCAACATATTCGGAAAATACTTTATACATTTGAATTTTCTTGAGAAGCATTAATTATGGTTATAAAAGCATGATATCAACAACGGTTCGGAAGAATCTGGCACAGGAGAATAATTAATTGAAAATTCCACCCGATGAAAGACAAAAGATAAATTATGACGTTGACGCGAAAAGGCAACTGTCGAAAATGACGTGCTGAAATGGTGGCGACGGGCTTAGTTAATTAAACAATGATTAATAACTCATTACCGGAGGGTACAAGAAAATCTGAGATTTTAACAGATGATACTTTATAGGATTTTTTATCTGTGATCCAGTTTTAAAGCCTTTGGCTTCGGGCTTTTGTAAGTGTAAGTAATGAAATGAAAGTTATCGCAAAAGATTAAAAACATATATAATATATAGTATGTTATGACGAGTTTTGGGTTTTATTTTGGACTATTCACATATATCTTACACTAGTTTCGATATATCAATATCTCTCTAATATAGTTATTTTTTAGACACAAAAATTAAAAGAGCAAAGCACGATGAGGATAAAATTCATTCTAGATTTAGAATATTGCTTTATCATATAAAAGTCGTATATTCTGATTTAATTAAAAAATAAATAGTAAGCCTAATTGGAATTCAAGCTCTAAACTAAATATGAATAAAATATATGGAAAAAATAACATACATTAACCTAAGTATTTATAAAATAAATGTAAAAGATAAATAAACGTACATAAACATAAAATTTTTAAGAATTTGGAAATTTTCTTAAAAGTTTGAGGCTTTATTTTAAGTGTGATGACATCTCAAGCCCCAAACTTTTAAGAAAATATTTAAATTTTTAGAAATTCTGTGTTTCTGTATGTTTAACTATTTTTTACTCTTTAGTAAAATATTTATTAAATACCAGCTTTTTAAGAAAATAATTATTTACATTTGTTTTATTTTATACTTTTTAACAATATTTTATACGCTCAATGTATAAGACATTCGCGATTGGAGGTCATAATATTGTATTGTCATCATGTTTATCTGTGTATCCCAAATCTCAGTCATTTTAGATAACAGGAACTGTTTTGTACTTTTTAGCATCGTTTTTACGCACCCTGTCAGCTGTCAAACATTTTATATATAAATGAATTAGGCCCCTTAAAATTCCATGAAACATCATCCTATTGTCAGAAACCCCAAATCGATATTACTTTACAATTATACTTTGGATCCTATAAAACTTTTAGTAAAAAATAATGAAAACTTCACGGTCAGAAAAACAACATTTCGGCTATTTATTACCCAAACCTCCTAAATCGATGTCTCATACCGTGTTTCACTAGAAAAAAAATTACAGCTCTTAAATCAGAATTTTTAAAGAGCAAAAATTGCCTAGTTCTACTGTATAATATAATATATGATTTAACTCTACCTGCCAAATTGTCAGTGTATTTTTTTGCCTTTTTGCCTCAGTGGGTTATCTCATCTATTTTAAGCTACCCTGTATAATAGACAAACATTATTTGTATCCAAAAAATTAAATAAATTTTATGTGTTTCGCCGATTTTTCGAAAAATTACCTCAATTTTATTTTAAATATGTATAATCAGAAAAACAAATAAGCATCTACGCCCATGATGCCGAAAATCTAATTCCCTGAGACACTGACCGGGTCTATTTTTGGTGCAAATTTGAATCGAATCAGTTGAGTCGTTATCAAGTTATTGTCCGCACAAATTTTGTTTACATACACACATCCATACAGATATATATCTCTTTTAAATAACGTAACTTAAAAATACTAAAATCTCTGAACAACCCAATTTATAATTTTAAAAATGTTTGCGATTACAATCCTGATAATAGTACTATCCCCGTATAACTCAATATATACGTTATTAATACTTATCCGCCCAATATAAATAAAATCCGATTAATACTTATCCGCTCAATATAAATAAAATTCGTATTATGTACTATTAGACCACCTATAGATGAGCCATAACGAACCCTGAAATCGATCTACCTAGTGTATAACAAGCCGCCCGGGATGTCGCAAGTGGGCAATAAATTAACGAAAATTTACTATACTACTACTGCCCCTGTATAACATAATATATTCTTTACTATTTACCCAAACAGTGTAATAATGAAATTCGTATTCTCTGTATAACGCTGCCTATGTTAAACATATACAACCATAAAAGCACATATAGTGAATACCTGCCAAAGTGTCAAAAATTCCCGGCCTATATACTGAAAAATACATCTATCCTGTATCCAATTACAAGCAAGAATTCGCTGCTCCAACTCATCCAGGAAAGGGAATCGAATAGCACTTATATCAAACGATTATGGCATTTTCCATATATTTAGATAGATAGATAAATGGACATTTTACAAATCTGCCTATAGTACTGTACCTTAAATTGTGGCTACCTCCCTAAAAACATTTAAATTTTATTCTACCAATCATAAAAATACCTAGGAAATTGTCTTAAAATGTGTTCTTTCGTTTTCATTCAACACATAAAACTTTACCCACGCTTCACTCTACTTTTGTTAATGCAAGTCAATGCCTTTACAAGTTCTCAAATAATAGAAGTCTTACCTTTACCTACTTTCTCGAACTGCCTTGTAGCAAAAAATTTCGTTCTGCCTATTCGCTTTTGCCCCAGGTAGTTTCCTACGGGGACTAAAACCCAACCTGTACATGCAGCAGTTCAAAAATGTCTGCAAAACCAGTCCTTAAAAAGAAAAGGCCTTTATTCGATGTATTTACTAGGTTCGCCTAAGATAAATCGTTTAGATGCTACACGAATTACGATGAGTTTCTATGCAAGGGTTGGTTCGTAGAAACTCCAATTTCTTGATGTTGATTTTAGCGAGCGACGCCAAAAAAAATAGTAAAAAAAATTAGGAAAACTGAATATTTTTTCAAGAAGCGGCGATAAATGTGGTTTGCTTAAACCTTTTCGAAAAAATCGTCCCATAAGAATTTTTTCTCTTACCTATTCTTTCAGAATCTGTTTTGTTTTTGTCGAAAACTTGAACCGTTTGGCCACCAGAGGGCGTTAAATGAACCATTGTTTTTTAGCAGAAAACTTTTTGGCGCGGGGCGCCTATTTTCAATAGGGTCCATGAGCCCGTAAAAAGATACGTTTCCAAAAAATTCAAATTGATATTTCAATTTTTTTGAGTTATCGTGTTTCATAGGAATTTTCATTTTCATAGGTTTTTCTTTTCATTAATAGACGAAGAACCAAAAATGATATGAAGATCAATTTAGTACTGTTCGAGAGCCCCAAGTAAACTTTAAAAACGTACCAAATTTCAAAAGTAAAAATGTACAAAAAATCCGTTTTCACATACCAACGAATATAAGCTTTTTGAAATCGAGTACACATATGAAACTCTCGTCGAGCGAATCAAGGTTGGCACCTTCTAGTTTCCGATTTAAAAAAATGAACGAATGGCCCATGTTATTTCACCTTCTGTTTGTATTCATAATTATTTTACTGTTTTGCATTCCCCAATTATGAAATAACACATTTTGCTTAAAAATAAAATTGCAAATTCACGGGATTAAAATACTATTCTAAATCCTGCCATTGCCTTTCTTACAGATATTTATGTAAAATACATTTTAAATTTAAATATTTCAGAAACGACTGTAAAACCGCATAGTGTAATATATATATAAAATAAGTCTAGTACTTTTCGTGGGATCCAAAAATGCGATAAAAACTATACCGTCTAACTTAGAAAAAGTGAGAAAATATGTCTTTTATACAACAACAACAACAACAAATTAACATTTTCTTCGATCTTTATAAGGAAAGTTATTTAGGAGTTACAAGGACTTTTCAAAAAGGTGATGTAAAGCAGCAGTGAATTAAAAAAACTCTCTCAGCTCCCAGTGCACATATCGTAATAATTTTTTTCTTTAATAAGCAAAAAAATGCCAGCTATTCGATTATCAATTAGAAAAGTTATAGATGTTTTTATCTAAAAGTTATTACCCGTTGAGATTATATACAAATTAATGTTTTTTGATGCCGTTTCCATTTACGAATTTATGTTCCATAAATAATTGCATATAGGAGTATATAAAATATAAATAAAATACCCGTAGAAGGGGCCGTACATTAGAAAGGGGTTTTGCTCCTGTGGTCTAGGTGAAAATTGAAATATTAAATGTTTTCTCAAAGTTTACTGCAAGAAAATCTAGTGTTGTTTATTTCTCCTAACTATGAGCCTGCTCGCGGAGGTCTCTATCTGTTATCGTTTCCAGCAAAGTTATTAGTTAACCGATGCCTCAGAGTATAAATAAATAGTAATAACTCGTCAACAAATTAAACGAAGTTTTACACCGGATACATCTCAAAAGATAGGGTTTCATAGTATCCACAATTCTTAAATAAGTATTTTTTACAGGAAAAACTCATTTTAATCTAGAAGGAAACAAAGCAATTTTCGATACTTTTTAGACAACTGATTATTTTTAGGGTGGGTTTATAGCGGGTATTACACTGAGCAATTTACTAGCCTATAAAGTGAAGAATATCTAGATTAATAATCTTTAATTTATTGAATCATTTTACTTGGAGCAATAAATTGATACATTTATTGCTCATTTTCAGGGGTGCCAATCAATGTGATATAAAAGTTTCTTGTTTTATAAGATAAAAGGAAACTATAACAGTTTAATAAAATATTTAGAACCGTAAAAATGGTTTGAATTTCTCCAGGTCATCCTTCACACACTCATTATGTACAAGGTGAAAATTTCCCTTAAATTGTATTCGATTTATGTGCACAAACCCATCAACATCTTTTTCTAGCAGACTACATCACAAGAGAAAATATGATTGCTTTTAAATGTATCCCCTTTCTATTTATAATATCATAATATTTGTATTAAGTCACAGAGAAAATCTGTAAAAAGAATCTAATTGTATCGAAATAAATATATATATATATATATATATATATATATATATATATATATATATATATATAGGATGATAGATAGTAACCCGTTTGGTCTAACTGTAACAAATCGACGTATAAGCTAGGAACTACTTCCGCGAGAGCATCGTTCGAACGTGGACGTCTGCTTACTGCCCGAGCTCACGAGCACTAAAACATCGTGCTTTTATGGCCATGCTAACCCAGTGAAATCGGTTTATTTGAAGGAGAGTTGAATGACGGAATATACGATTCCCGTTATCACAAGTTCCAAAATGGGTAAGTCGCTTTTTTTATACATAACCTTTTGGATTATTATCATTACAGGCTTTTTTGGAGCCCTTACTTCACATCGGTAAAGGAAAAGATAACGCAACCACCTTGAGAGGAACGTGGTAAGACAATAGATCGGTCAACCCTCGTAAAGCTAAAGTATAAAGTCCCGAATGATGGGACTATTTATTTTGCGCTCATTAGGGGCCCATCATCACAGGCGATTGCGAGAATTTATTCCACCGTTCTCTAAGCATGTATTTTTTATTTTTTATTATTATTTAACGGGTGGTGGGTGCTACCCAGTTGGCCAACACTTTGTGGTCCAGGTGGTAGGACTGTTAAGTCACAAAAGCAACAGCGTGACTTTAAGACTTTTGAGGCCGTCTAGCTAAGTCTTCAAAAAGGAAAAAATATACTTTCCATTTTCTAATAAATAGTTTGTTCTTATTAATTAACGATTTGTAATTATCAGCTAGAGGTTTACTGGCCATTTTAGGTTAAATGTTTATTTTCTTGTTTATTATTAATTATCATGAACCCCTTCGGGAAAAGCACCTCTAAGTGTTCTCCACAGTCATGAGACTGATCGTTGTCCACCGAGCGAGATCTCGCGAGCGACTCCATCTTAGCATCAGCGGCATCTCCGGTGTAGAAACACGCTATGATTAAACACAGCCCAGCAGCAGAGCAGTTCGCACAGTCATCGCGATTATTATACGAATGAATATTTACAACGACATTCGCTGACTCAATTGATGGAATTTTCCAGTGAAGAATTTAGCACATTGGACATTCACAATGAGAGGAGAGCCGATAAGCGGGAACTCAGAGTCATACTGGGCAAACTTTTGGGTACCACCTAGCACTTATGGGACTCAGTAGGTACGTCTCCTCGATATTTAGTTTGATATCAAAATCGACGATGTCGGATAGCTCGATTCTAGATATAGTAGTGTCCACCCTTTACTCCTCCCTCAGGATACTATGATACGAAAATGGTTCAACTTGTAAACGACACAAATTAAAATTAAAAATTAAAATCCGACCCTACAAACGCTTTACAAAACAAAACCATTTTTTTTATAAAAAAGCTTAAAAACAAAAATATATTAACTAACATAGAAAGTAAAAATTTGTCTATACACAGTGCAGTTGCACCTAAAATTTATGAACTAGCCAAATTGCATAAAATAAACATTCTTCTAAGACCAACTGTATCTTGTCTTCAATCGCATTTCTATAACTTTTCAGGATATTTGTACAAATGTTTATCAAACATCACAGCAAAAAACAATTATTACATAAAAGATTCTTTTACCTTTAAACAATTCATTGATTCAGTAAAATTACCACCATACTCCAAACTTATATCTTTAAATGTAATTTCTTTATATACTAATACACCTAATGAACTTGTAGCTACAGCGATAAAAGAACAATGAAATGAGCTAAAAGAATTAACAACTTTAACTTACAACGATTTTATAGAAGCGTTAAATATCGTAACCCTAAATAACTGCTTCCAATATAAAAATGATTTTTACCAACAATTAGATGGTTGCGACATGGACTCACCAATTTCTTCCACAGTGGCACAAATAGTAGTGGAGCTTTTAGAAGAAAGAGTTCTCGAAAAATTGGATTTTAATATTACTTTTTTTAAAAGGTACGTTGACGATTGTTT
Source organism: Kuschelorhynchus macadamiae (assembly GCA_030620095.1). Classification (NCBI taxonomy): domain Eukaryota; kingdom Metazoa; phylum Arthropoda; class Insecta; order Coleoptera; family Curculionidae; genus Kuschelorhynchus; species Kuschelorhynchus macadamiae. The sequence continues at coordinate 256,704 of JAUTXW010002153.1, read as the reverse complement.
GGCTTTAATTCCAGAAAATAAAATCGACAATGTATTACTAGCCTTTAATAGGTTTCATCCTAAACTTCAATTCACATTTAAAGTAGAAGAAAATTACCAAATAAATTTTCTAGATTTAACCATAATCACTTAAACTAACAACAAAATGGTTTACTAAAGAAACATGGTCTGGACGTTACCTTAACTTTAATTCTCATCATCTCAATAACCAAAAAAGAAGTGTCGTAATTGGTCTAATTGATCGTGCTATAGCCCTCACGTCATCTGAACATCGCCCCGAAACTCTCCAAAAAGTAAAAAATACCTTAAAATCTAATAATTTTCCTGAAAGGTTTATCAAAGAAATAATTAAACAAAGAACCCACAAATATTTTAATCAAACTAACCAAAAAAGTCAATTAAAACAAGATAACATTCGAAAAAATATGTAGCAATACCTTACACAAATCAGTTATCAAAAAAAATAAAGTACATTTTAGGAAAACATAATATTAATACAACTGCATGTCACTACACTAAAAAGTAAAGTACCAGGAAATAAAAAATCTAATCTAATCTACTCAGTACCTTTTAAACTCCAGCGAAAAGGCATGACCACTCAACTATTTGAGAATAGGTTGAAGGGACACAAGTATACAAAAAATGCATCGACAGTCTTACACAAATACGAAAAAAACAGAAAAACATGATTTTATTACACTAATGCAACAAAATATTAGATACTGACAATAAATATCATAAACTTATACAAAAGAAATGCTTCATATAAAAAAAGAAAAATACGCTGTTAATGACAAGCAAGACGTAAAAAATCTAAGCGAAATTTACACACACTTAATACATGCATTATAACAAAATACAAATAATTTCTCCATCACTTATATTTATTAATTTACAATAGATTTTAATCGTTATCTCGAATTCCTGATTCTACCTTGACTAAGCCTTATAAAAAAAAGGAGAAAAAAAATATTCCTCAAGTGTTGAATTTTAAACAAATTAGTTGGTAAGCAGATTAGCAACCGAGAAGTAAATAATAAACATTTTTCAAGGTATGTACCAATTTCTGTTCCTATTTTTGTCCCATTTTTATTTAAATTTTAAAATGTATTGTGGTTTTTTATTCTAAGATCTATGATATTTTAAATGGAAGTTTTATATCAATGTTAACAATTTGTAAAATTTTAAAATTATTTTAGGTTTAACATGTAATTTAAAATGAAAAAAAAACTTAAATAATAAATAGGACCTTTTGAAAAAGATCCTATACCTTTTGAAAAAGCCTTAAACATTAAACCAGAAAAAAAAAGTAAAAAGCAATTTTCTCTTCCTGGTTATGGATTTTGTGAGGATGCAGTCAAATAAAAGAGAAGGCCTAGTGTACGAAACTCTTTATTATTTAGCTTTCGAGAATTCTTATTCCCTTTTTCAGGACCCTTCTGAATTAAGAACAAAAAATTTAAAAGTTAGGAAATTCCTTATAAATTGAAGTATAAATCTTACCAAAGTGAGTTAAAATTAAACTAATCCATTACACAACATAGATGGGTTAATGTAGAACTTAAATGACTTGATGTAAGGGATAACATACTTAAACACTAAAGCACATGATGTGATTTATTCTTAAGTGTTCGATAACAGGGTTTAAAACTGCACAAACTAATGCAGAGAAATAACTGTCAGTGCTGGTACGTCACCATTGCTGTAAGAAAAAATGTTGAATCGTAGTAGTTAAAATCGAAAAAACAAGTAAAAAACTTTGTAAATACGCGCCTGTTTATTTCTATCAATCGGTTTCTACAGAAAGCGATGTACAAAGAGGATTATATTAATCAAAGCCTCACATTATTGAACGATAACAAATATTATAAACGGTTAAACAATAATCCTACTAACACCCTATAAGGCAAAGCCAATATTAGTGAAATAACTAAAGAACAAGGGCTTCATTGGTCAAGAATGTGTAAAGAAAATGACTAAATATAATTCAGTCTCTCCTAGATTTTACCCCTTACCTAAAATACATAAGCCTACCTTATCATTGAGACCTATTGTTTCTTCTATTAACAGCCTAAACGAAACTTTAGCTGAATATATCACTAACATACTAACAATTGTCTATAAAACTGAAATTGCCTTTTATATTAAATACTCTTTTTCATTCAGCGAGTTTATAAACAATTACCAACCTCCTAACAGTTATATCATAGTTAGTTTTGACGTAGTATCACTTTTTACAAATCTACCTTTAGAATTAATTATGCAAAGCCTGAGAAACCATTGAAATATCCAAGAAAATGGCCATTGTTCCTGGCATTTTGATACTTTTGAGGGTGTTCTAACATTTAGTTTTGAATCTAACTTTTTCGAATTTGATAATAAATATTATAAACAAATTTTTGGCACCCCTATATAAATCTAATATTGGGTATGAAAAGAAGAGCAGTGAAGCTAGCTCACCCTGACTTTAGAGAGAGCAGCTTTAAAGGATATTTTGGTGGAAAATTCTTATCCTGTAAATATGATTAATAAATTTTTATATAACACTAGATACAAAATACCTGAGAAGGTTTTTCAAGATCCTAGTCAACCTAGCCCATTACAAACATTACCTTCTCAGAACACTATGTTAGAACTGACTAATATTCCAAACCGGACCTTACGTTCACATTTTTGCTCATTACCTTTTATTAAAGACCTAACCTACAACATCAAAAGCATTTTCAGTAATCAGGCAGATATTAAATTTGCATGTAAACAAACAAAAGCTATTTCCACATTTTATACGACAACTAAATCTCCTTTAACTACAAAAGAATATTGGAATATATTCTATAAAATACCATGTATACAATTGTAATAAAGTCTATGTAGGCCAAACCTCTACAAATTTCATTGGCCGCATCACTTAACATAAGAGCGATTGCAATACTGAAAAACTGTCTGTCATTTTGTAAATTTTCAGAGTCCGTCTATTTTGGAAAAAGATAAAATTATCAAAAAATAATCTTTTTAGAAATGGTTCATATAAACAACGAGCCAAATGCTATGAACAAACGTAGCGATATACAAATGATATAGAAGGCTGGAAATCCAACGATTTGCCTCTCAAGCAGATGATGGCCTTTAAAGGTATTGCTGCACTCATCTCTTTCATAATGTACCATATTATAAAGCCACCATTAATCAAATTATTTTCTTTAATTGTTTCAGCAAGATAAAAAATTATTATTTCTTTTCATTTACTACCACTTATTCGCCAAAATAGCAACAATTTAGTTGTTAATTTTTAGCTTGTTTTATTGATAGTGTGGCAGTTGGACTACGTTTTAGCTCTCTAACCCAATATTGGAGTATAACTAAATAGGACGTGTGTTTTTACATAAGCAGTGAAAGCTACGCCTTTTTTTGGTCGACACCGAATATATAGCTAAAAAACGTTAAAAAAAATGAAAAATATAAAAATTTTAACTTCTATCTCCCTTAATAAAAAATGTCTATTGAAATACATTTTTCATTGATTTATAGCCAAAAAAAATTTCGTATTTGGTATATGAAGTTCTAAAAAGGTTGTGGAAGATAATAATATAAACAAAATTTCATGTTTTTTGTTTATTTCACCTTATTATATATAGCTTATATAAAAACATATTTAAATAATATTATAATAGTTTTATGGGCCTTATTTTTTATCGATTCGAGAAAAATTTGGGAACTAGCATAGTTTTACCTTTTACCCAGCTATAATCTTGGGGGTCCATCTTTTCTCTCATTCCAATATGACTCGATTTCCACAAGACTACGTGATAATAACATTTATAAAAATAAAGTCTAACATTAAAAGGAGGTTATGGTTTTAAATAATATTAGTACCCTTGTGCATGTAACTTAAAGGAATCTTCTGTTGGGAGAAATTCTTTAGCAGACTTCTTGGTATCTTTTCTCAGAATCAGTTGAGTTTCGTTAAGATTTGCACATTTTTCTTTGCGGTAAAAGTACGCAACCAGCTTCCTCCCAATATCTATGCTGGTTTCTAGAATAGAATTTCCAAAATGTTCCAAGCCGAAATTTTTCCAATTTTGAAGAGAACATTTGTAGTGTCACATCCAGTCAAAGCATGAAACGCTAGCAAGCCACTACAAATAGGTTTACTCAAAGCTTCTGCTAATAGATAAATTGGGATAAATCTTTTTTTATTTGATGAAGCTGTATTGTGCCCTTTTGCCATAAATATTTCGCAAGAATATAATTGTCTATCATGCCCTGTAATAGTAGAGAAGTAATATCGAAACGTCAGTATCGTCAGATTTTACATCTATTTTATTAGTTTCCTTTTCATTGGTAATATGAAAAATAATACGTGTATCTGCTTCTTCGTGATTACATTGAAGCAAGTCATCTTTAGTTATTGCGTTTGTTACCTGCAAATAATTGTAGTATAATAATTTAAATTCGTAAGGATAACAACTTACTCTTACAGTGGATTTTCCATCTTGAAGGCCCTTAGCAATTAATAATTATTTTCCAACGGTTAAAAATCGAATTAGCGACGCTTTGTTCGAAGCAGACTTTCAAAAAATTCTATAATTTGGAACGTTTTTTTGGTGATATTTATATATACAATTTAATACCATTAATGTCACGACAACACAACTGTGTGATCTCTTGAAGGCTTTTGAACTTAAGCAGACAATTTGTGAGCTGACCCGGGGGCTAGCCTGCCCCTAGATAATATATTCTCCAGCTCTTCAATTGGGCTGTGTTATTCTGAGGTGATTGATGTTTGTAACTCTCATTATTATGGTCAGCTGGTCGATTTTAATGTCTATCGGCCTGCACTTCTTGTACATAGCAATAACTAATACATACCAATAATTCAAAAAGGTAGGTTTTCTTTTCATCATAGGTTGGCTGATGAGTCTTGGGATTTTGTCTCCGAGCGGAACCTGGACGCAAACCAGAAATTTGACAAATTTATATGTATTTTATTGGAAGCCTATCTTTTCTCATTTCCAGATATAAAAAAAAATAAGAAATACGAAAATAAAATCATCATTAATCAAATAAAAAACTCAAATAATCCAAAAAGTATCTGGAACATCATAAATAAACATAGCGCAAAAAGCGGGGACTTAATAAGAAACATCAGTTTGTCTCCTGTTCATTTTAATAATTTCTTTTTGTCCATAACAGATAAAATTATAAAAAATCTCCCAAGTGCAGGTGTCAGCCCTAATTCATGCCTTGAATCAATTGTGACACCATTAGATGTTTTTTCTTTTGCTGAAACAACCTTTAATGAAGTTCGAGATGTTAACAGTTTAAAAAACAAAAATAGTAAGACGTATTTGGTCTAAATGTTAAATTAATAAAATACATTAAAAGCATAGTACTTGTACCCTTAACAACACTAATAAATATGTGTCTCAGAGATAACATATTCCCTGATATTCTCAAAAAAGCCATAGTGTTACCAATTTACAAAAAAGGTGATCACGAACTTCCTGAAAATTACAGACCTTTATCTCTTCTTCCAATTATTTCTAAAATATCTGAAAAATGTACGGTGTTGAGAATGGTAGCTTTTTTTGAATCAAACCGACTTTTTACAGAATTGTAATTTGGATTCCGTCAAAATAAAAGCAACACCATGGGTATCCTTAACCTTACATCTCAAATTCTAGAGGCTTTTCATAAAAAACAGTACACAACAATTCTGTTTTGTAACCTTAGCAAGGCCTTTGACTGCGTTGACCATGACATCTTGTTAAAAAACTACATGTTCAATCTTCAGCTCCAATAGCATAATGTTAATTAAATCTTAGTTGGCTAATAGGCGTCAGAATGTGAGGGTTGATGGTGTGACATCAGCAGAGAGTAGTGTGACTATAGGTATCCCGCAAGGTTCAATTTTGGGACCAATCTTAATTTTAATTCATATTAATGACTTACTTACTTGCAACACCAATATGCATTATACTCTTTTGCTGATGACACAACTATCTCCTTCCAGACAACACCCAAGAACTCTTTCAAACAGGATCCATGGTGGCGCAGCTGGAGGCTGAACTGTGGTTCTACTCGAACAGTTCCTATTTTATTTTCATCTCTTCTTTGACTCTCAGAATCTTTAATAGAATTTGCAACGTCATATCTGTCAAAAATTTTAGACAATCTAGTACACGTCACATTTCTTTTAAATATATTTAAAATTCAATTAAAAACTAAGTTTGCAAGATTGTCGAATGTTTTAAAGCTCTTTTTCATCCTCGTTCCATCCTCATGGAAAGTGGAAATTGGAGTTGATTCAAAGCTTAAGATATCGGTAAAATTAAAATCTTTATACTGACTGATATATCTTTGTTTTTCGGTTTTTTTATATCCAATGCTACCAAAACTAAATGATTTAGTTTGATCTCTAGGAACGGGTTTCCAAAAACTGATGTTACCACAGCTTGTGAGCCTTTCTTCTATAAAACAATTGTTACTAGAAGAAACTTTTTCTTTAAAATAAGACAGAGAGTGTCTTACTGTTTCTGATTGAATTTTTCCTGTAAAAATGTGAATTAGATCGAGAATCATTAGAACATCTATTAATAGACGTGTGGGTTAAAACAGGCAAAAACGGGAGTCGCGGGTCGCTCGAAGAGACAAATGTGTTGTGCATTGCTGTGGTTAAAAGCTTCTAGCTACTTTACTTTTAAAAATAGATCTTATATTAATTATATATATATATATATATATATATATATATATATATATATATATATAAATGTTGATTCTTAGTCCTTCACGGATGGAAAAATACAGCGGGTTTTCATTCAGTTCACTACTGACGTTCTGAAAAGAACAGTTTTGCTGCCAAAATCAAATTTGGCAACACTAAAGTGTTGGTGACTGCGACGCTTCGTTTTATACCCCCACCCGGGGCCGAAGGTTGTATCTGAGAGGGCCGTTGGTCGATATTTATGTTTTTCGGATGATGTTATCGTTGATGCGCCAATTGCGCTTGATTTTGTGTGATTTTAGATTTGCCGATTATTGTCTTCCATACTGTTCATATTTATTCAAATCACCTTGTTTTCCAATTTCTATGGCTTCTCAGATTATTCTAGTTTTATACCCCCGTATTCACTAAAAAGGTTCAAGAATTAGACCAGATCTAGTTGCCATCGTACTTAAAACTAATAGTCCACCAGTTATGTTTCGCTTATGTCACTGTTGTTTTGTAATTGTGACATTTAGAAAAAGATTTGTTCAATTGTTAAAAATGTCGTCTTTAACCTATAACTGTCAAGTTAGACCTGGTCTAAATTTAAACCTCTTTAGTAAATACGGGTGATAATGTTCTGTATTGGCAATCCTCCTACACATTATTTTGTAGCCGGTTTCCCCATGATGTAGAAATGGGGCTGAGATTGTTTGTTTTCAAAATAGCGGCCAAAGAAAACATTTGTGATCGTGAAAAAAATCACCTTTTAGAGTCCCGAGATGCCAAAAAATATGTTTCATCAATTCCGTCGGTCTGTCTGCCAATTTGTCAGTTCGGGACATAGCTTAAAAGCTACTGATCAGATTAACTTCTATTTTAGGCAAAAATTAAGAGTTATATGGGGATGACCTGACGTAATATCTTCATCAAGATGGCGGACGTGAAACGTTAAAAAAACTATTACTAAAAAATTAATTATCTAATTTCCTCAAATTTTGCACAAAAATCAAGTGTTAGGAATAAACTAGTAACATTTTGGTATGAATAAAAGATAGCAGAACAGAATGGTGGCCTAATAAAATATTTAAAAAAATGGGCCTGAAAAAACTACATATTAGATTAATTACAAATTTTGTTCAAGCAATAAATGTGATATACAGATAAACTGGTAAAGTTGTGGTACGAATTCAAGATGATGGAACAAAATGGCCACCAATAATTTTTTTAAAATTCAGTTAACAATAAATTTAATAGAAAATTAAATGTGATATAGAGATAAACCTGGGTATAAACTGGCAGAATTCAACATGACGTAACAAAATGCCGGTGTTTGTCAATGTAAAAAATACTTAACTGAATTTATTTTTAATTATACCAAAAATCAAGGGTGGCATAGATAGAAACTAGTAAAATATCGGTTGGAATCCAATAGATAGAAAAACATGATACCCAATAAAAATGTTTAAAAGATTGTAACGACTAATATACTGAACTAAATTGGGCCACTCTTCACTATTCCTAATAAAAGAAAAGATTCATAACGAGGGAAGTTCTGGCTAAAGAAAATTTACCGATTTTTTAATAGATAGCCAGTAATGTAAACACTACATCATTGCAAACACTTTTAAAGAACTATTTTTTGTCATTATTCGTACATAGATATTTTTATATTCTTCGATCATATCAAGTGTTACATTAACCAAAACTTTATTAATATCTTGGATACATTTTCACCTTCAACATCATTACGGTCATATTTTTGAGTAAATAATTTCTTGAATGTTTTACAAAATTGTATTGGGATTTCTTGAATTTCCGCCACAATTACTTATCAGGACAAAAAAAAATCAAGGCAATCCTGATTAAGGTTTCTTATTAAAACAAATTAATAATTTTTGCATTTTAAAGTTTCCCATAAAGATAGAACAGAGTTAATCGTAAATTTTCCAGCCATTTACCAAGCACAAAACCCTCTTATTTTAATTAAAAAAAAATAATTTTACGCCTCGCGCTGGCAGGTATAAAGACAATTGGTATATATTAATGTTTGGTGGTATATTTCAATACTTTATTATACGACGACCAACCGGTTTATGCATCTCGCCCGGCGCTCGGCCCGAGGGATTGAAAAAGCATAGCATCCGATATTCGAGTGAGATAGGCATATCAAGTGGAGGAGCTTCGAGTGCTCCTTCTTGTCTTGTTAATGTTCGGTAGTTTGCCCCACGTACATCTTTTTACAGTCCTGGCACGGAATGCTGTATACTCCGTGGTTTTCCAGTTTGATTTTATCTTTTGGATTTCCAAGTAGTTTACCTACAGTTGTTTGTGGCTTATGTATGTTCGGTTTCCTAAGAATTCTTCCAATTCTGTCTGTTGTGCCTTTTACATATGATACGACCAGTGAGAACCGCTTCACCTACATTTTCAAATCAATTTACTAAAAAAGAAAAATATTTTTAAAATATTAAGCATTTTATAATCTACATTTCTATTATAAAAATGTAATATGCTTTATATGAATTCACATTATTTACTTAATTACACCATTATTTTCTATCAAAACTAGTGCGATATATACTAAAAAAATAATAATGACTTAATAACGTAGCGCGCTGAACACCTTCACATAAGAGCAACTCGTTGAGAAATCACAATCAGCAGTTAACAAATTCCGCTTCAGACTCCTCCCGCACGCCGGCTTTCGCGCTTAGATTTGTTTACGGCAGTTGTTATGAGAGATGGGAGCGGCATAAAACTGCTGCTGCACACTACAGGCGCTTTTCGCTTGTTCTAGAATTAATGTAAATTAGTGCGTTCGGATCATCTGAAACGGAAGCAGTTTTGGTTCATGTCGTGTATCGTGGAATATAACTGTTTTCTAAGAACAAAAAAATATATTTAAAATCTTATACATTCATATTATTTCCTCTAAGTATTAAAAAACGCAGGAAACTATGGATAATTCACATCATAAAAAGGTAAAAAAATAGGCATTTTGGGCGAGGGACCGCTATTTTTACCTACGGGGCTGTGCACTTAGCTACGCTGCGCTTCAACCGTTCTTAAATCCACGAACCGCCACTGGGTAAGACTACTTGTTAACAAACGGCCGCGAAGCCGTTTGTTAACATTTGGTGCCGGAAAAGTCAACTTCGATGTAACATGGTTCAGGTCACAATTTTTGATTTTTTTTTCGGAACTTTCTGAAACGATGACTCTTCGGCTCCTACAGAACCCTATTGTTTTTGGTTGAGTTTCGAACCCGTTTCGTGATTTTACGTATATTATATATATATATATATATATATATATATATATATATATATATATAATGTTTCTTAAACCTTTTATTTATAATTACTTCGAAAATATTTCTTGGGTCTAGGTTTATGCATTGAAACAATAGTGGTTATATTTCGCTCGACGTTTCGCTTTTGATTAAAAGCATTTTCAAGAGCATTTATTTTAACTAAAACGTTTTAGTTAAAATAAATGCTTTTAATCAAAAGCGAAACGTCGAGCGAAATATAACCACTATTGTTTCAATGCATAAACCTAGACCCAAGAAATATTTTCGAAGTAATTATATATATATATATATATATATATATATATATATATATATATATATATATATATATATATATATATATATATATATATATATATATATATATATATATATATATATATATATATATATATATATATATATATATATATATATATATATATATATATATATATATATATATATATATATATATATATATGTCCCTGAGATTTGGACCCTATACCTGAATTAGTTTATCAAAGGTAGAATTATTTGTCCGAATGGCCGTTAAACTTCCTATTAATTTATCTACGGACGTTATTTACTATTTTGTTATTATTGAAACTTTGGTCTAGAAAGCCGATATCATGGATTTTCATCTTTTGGCGCCGTCGTTTCGCCAACAATAGTTGGTATCGCACGGCAAACAGAAAATTGAAAGCCTTCGCATATCGCGCTTGTGTTTTTAACTTTTACATTACTACTAGAGGTTCAAATAACAAGCCTCACACTTATACCCATAGATGACACTTCTTTACTCGTTGGGTTAATTTCTTACTGCCTTAACTTTTCATCGTATATAGTCAAACTGCCGTTGAATATTTTTCATCATCTCTACCATATGGCTGCATTGGCCTGATGAGCCCCAAAAGGGCGAAACGTCGTCAATTGTGCCGGTAGAGATAATAAAAAATGCTTAAAGGCTTGTCGGTATAATGGTGCATGAGATTTGGACCCTATACCTGAATTAGCTTATCAAAGGTAGAATTATTTGTCCGAATGGCCGTTAAACTTCCTAGTAATTATTAATTGTTGTATAGAGACTTTAATTGATTTGCTCTCTTTATCAATTACGGTTTTGTAACGTCTTTTAAATGATTTTATTTTATTTTTATATCAGATATATATATTTTATATCAGATATATATATTTTATATCAGATATATATATTATACTCCACGAATAAGATTTTTTTTTCTCAGTAAGATGCGAAGGAATGTAGGCTACAAGATTATTTTTTTCAAAAATTTCGTTTCAAATTAGCGAATTAGCTGCTAAAGCTGAATTACAAAAAACTTGTACTGGATTTCGACCGACTACATCCAAATAAGTAATATTTTTTTCGTATCCATCTAAATTGTATAATTTTTCGCTGATAGGAATCGGGTGTAATTTTCCAAAATTTAAATATCTATGTTCAATGAATGCAGGGAGAATAGTCGCGTACTGCTATCTTTATACCTGTTGTTAAAATCGATCTTTTTTATACGGTCGGATACTACTTTTTCTGTTGTTCGTGATTGTCTCCATCGGGTGGCCTACCACCCCCTTCAACATAGGTACCTTCCGTCATGTTTAGCAACATGAGATGGGCAAAATTAAAGGTACAACTTACAGTTTGTAGTTTTCAATGATTTTCAAATCCTATAAATAAATTAAATCCAAATCAGGTATGCACGAGAATAAACAACAACAGAAACATGGTTTCGTTCCCTCTCACGGTCAAGCGCGTCCGTATTCGATAGTAACAAAACCACATCAGAGTTACCATATGATACTCCATTAACACGGAGAAGCATATAGCCACCTGTGGCGAAACTCATAACCCACGAGTAATAGAAAAAAAATTAACGCGGCAAGAACTACTATATAGTAGAAAAAATTATTTTTTTGGGACCACCGCTAAAACATATTGAAATTTGGCCAACTATATCCACGTATTTCTGACTTAAGGTCTTCATCAACTAGTTGAGAGACGATTACAACTAGTTCCAAAACTTAACACAACCAAAAAAACACCAGAGTCACCAATAGGAGTAAAACCCACATTTGTAGTTACCAAGAGAACATACAACTAAAGTGTTACGCGTTAGCAGATTGTTTAATTCGGTATCTGCTATAAATACAAAAAACAATGTAACACTTTTTAGGATTTCGGCCTTCATGGTCCGCCTGTTTGTAAAAAAATGTTGACAGCTATAAAATAATTAAAACTTTTGCTGTTCTACCAATGATTGGTGTAAAAACTTATTCTATTGGTCTGGGTGGTGGGTAGTTTAAAGTTTTTAAATTTATTATATTTAAATAAAGTAAATAATCTTTGTCTAATTATCAGAAATAAGTTTATAAATAAACAAATAAACTGCGCCATCCAAAGCAAGTTGTTAAGCGCGCCTACAAAAGCCCTCACCCTAATAAGCCGGAGACTAGATGGGTCTCGACTGACGCTATCAGTTACAGACCAACTGAAGATCTAGTTGGCTAGCCAAACAATTAACAAATTCAGAAAATGCAACAATAAAAAATATCTGTTATAAACATCACTTATATCTAAATAACTTACTCCCATTGTTACGCATAACATTTTGAAATAAGAAAAGCTCACCTAGCGTTCAATGAAATAAAATAATTAAATACACTATATAACGTTTTAAATTAGTTTAATTAAAATATCAGTACAACCAGATACTATTACTCAAAATACAAAATCATTTCAAGTGAAGTTCCGGCGAACTTGAGTTAAAAAAGAAGTAAAAAATAGCATAGCATTTTTCAAAAACAAAGACATATTTAGGGCCAAAATTTAAACGAAATGTTGGAAAAAATAAGATAAGACAATTTCGGTAGATAAGATAACAAAAGACAACCAACATTTAATATAACCAACTTAAACAGTATAGTTCCCTAAACAAATTATCTTCAAAACTTTCTAAAATCAAAAATTACAAAATACTATAAATCACAAACTTAAGTTAATATCAGTCGTGTTAAAACGCTGAGAAGCATTTCAAACTGTTGTAATAAGAGCTGATTTATTCTAAAAATTACAATATTTCAACTTAAATAGAGCACCTACGATATGCCCAGCATAAGCTAGATTTAATTTACTATTCTTTTCTATTAGTTTGTTTTAACTCAAAACTATGCTTTGTGGTGGAAAACGAAAATTCAAAAGGTATATAATTATTTATTAAGAAAGTAAACAGTGTTTCCATTGGTTTATGGGTCGAACTTATCTAGTAGGTATGCCCTTAGTTCAGGCGCTTCTTCCCTCGGAAACCCTTCCCTATTCCCTGTGAAAGTCCTCTCTCTCGGGAACCCCCTTCTTACGGAATCCCCCTATCCCTGGGGAATCCCCGTATACCTAGGGATCCCATTATCCCTCGGGATCTCTTAACTCTCGTGAACCCCTATCCAACGGGAACCAACTTGTGCCAGGCACGAGTGTCTTGCCAAACGACTTTTCGACTGTAAAGTCCTTTTGTTTTGATTGAATTTTCTTTTTCTTTTAGGTTTTTTCGTTTTTGTTCTGTACAAGTACAAAATTAGTTTTTTTTATTTTGTACTGTAAAAACGCTAATTTGTCAATTACACACGTGAGTAACGGCGCCAAAGGATGAAAATCCATGATATCGGCTTTTTAGACCAAAGTTTCAATAAGAACAAAAAAGTAAATAACTACCGTAGATAAATTAATAGGAAGTTTAACGGCCATTCGGACAAATAATTCTACCTTTGATAAACTAATTCAGGTATAGGGTCCAAATCTCAGTGACCATTATTTGTCCGAATGGCCGTTAAACTAAAGCCGTTTCTTATTGAAACTTTGGTCTAAAAAGCCGATATCATGGATTTTCATCCATTGGCGCCGTCGCGGTCGTTTCGCCAACAATAGTTGGTATCGGACGGCAAACAGAAAATTGAAAGCCTTCTCATATCGCGCTTGTGTTTTTAACTTTTACATTACTACTAGAGGTTCAAATAACAAGCCTCAGACTTATACCCATAGATGACGCTTCTTTACTCTTTGGGTTAATTTCTTACTGCCTTAACTTTTCATCGTATATAGTCAAACTGCCGTTGAATATTTTTCATCATCTCTACCATATGGCTGCATTGGCCTGATGAGCCCCAAAAGGGCGAAACTTCGTCAATTGTGCCGGTAGAGATGATGAAAAATGCTTAAAGGCTTGTCGGTAAAATGGTCCATGAGATTTGGACCCTATACCTGAATTAGCTTATCAAAGGCAGAATTATTTGTCCGAATGGCCGTTAAACTTCCTAATAATTTATCTAGGGACGTTATTTACTTTTTTGTTCTTATTAATAATTACTTTCGATTAGTTGGCCTTACCACAACACGTTTATATCTATAAATTAAGACATGAAGTTCAAGTTTGGTATTCCCCTGTTTTACAGTATTTTCAATGCCTTCATTTTGGTCACACTGCTATGCAGTGCAAGGGTTGCAAAAGGTGTAAAAATTGTTCAAAACTACAAAACAAGTACGATGAATGTGACATTTTTGCATACATTGCTAGTCTAATACACATAATTCTACAAACAAATCATGTCCAATCTTTGTGAAACAAAAAAGGACTAAAGAGGCAATGGCTAACCTAAACCTCTCATTCAAAGAAGCGAAAAAGAATGTTGATCTACCTTCTTATGCCTTTCTTGCTTCCAAAAATAAATTCGCTCTCCTATTATCTTCTCATCATGAATTTTTAAACCTTCTCGAGAAAAAGATTAATATTAATCAAAATAAATTTCTAACAGAGTCGAGTACACAACTCTTTGTCTCAACCTAGTACTTCTTGTTCTGACAACATTAACAAAAAAAGGAAAGTGCACGATAGAAGTCCGAATTACGAACCCATTCAGAGAGAGTTTGACTGGTCGTATACAGGGTCTCCCCTGATTCATGTTCAGTCAAATTTAACCGAAGACAACATTATGGAAATTAAATTGATAATTCGCGAAAATTTAAAAAATAAAATCTCTTCTTCTATTAAACCTTTAGTACGTCCTAATTTGGTGAACGCTTTTGAAAATATTAATTTAGATGTAATTATTGAAACAATTGTCGGTGACTGTGTTAAACAAGGGGAACAGCAAAACAAAACTTGTCAATTGTTCAGTGGAATGCTAGATCAGCTTTTGCTAATAACAATTTGCTTAAGAACCTTTTTAGGGATACTAAATTAGATATAGGGATTTTGAGTGAAACTTGGTACAAACCTAACTACAATATAGTTCTGGTCGGATATAATATTATACGTAAAGAACGACCTGGTGGTAAGGGCGGTGTAGCAATAATAATTAAAAGATTCATTCCTTTTCAAAACTGTAACATTCTACCCTTTATTAATAACAAATTTGGAATTTGTAGTGCTAACATCTTTTTTAACAAAAAAATCTATATCTATCGTTTCTATTTATAGACCTCCGAATGTACAGGTCACTTCTCGACGGTACAGATTTGGAAAAGGGTGAACTATGTTAAAAAAAGGTATATCTGGAAATTTATCAAACATTCTATCAAATGAAGTAGCTGAAGCTTTCATTAAAAGATTTGCTCCTGATACAGTATCTTAGGAAATACCTAGATGTAATCTAAATTCCACTCATTTTTTAACAAAACCAAATACACTTGAGGAATTTAATAACATTACTAAAAAACATAGGGACACCAATCTCGGTTTGGATGGAGTTTCATACACCATGTTAGGGATAAGCTACCCGATTCATATAAAAAACTTTTATATAATGCTTTTGAGAAGGTTATCAGCAGAGGGGATGAAATTCCACGTATAAAAAATGCATTAATTATTTCTGTAAATAAACCAGGTAAACCTGGGGAATTTATGCCAATTGCTTTATCATCATGCATTATAAAAACCCTGGAGAGGATCATAAAGTCTCGGTTAGAGTGGTGGTGTGAGTCAAGAGGGATCTTTTCCTCAAACCAGTTTTATTTTCGACGTGGTAAAGGAGTCACAATTTGGTGACAGACATTCAAAACACTTTCACTGACAATGATTATTTAGGTGTCTTATTTCTTGATATTTTTAGTGCTTATCAAAATGTGAATTTTCATATCTTAATAGAAAAACTGTCCAAAATTATTCTCCGAAATATTATAGCTCGTAATATCGTCAGGTTATTTGTGAGTAGAGAAACTTCAGTCCAAGCGGATAATTCACTTAGCAAGCCCAGGATGGTATCTTGTTGTCTGCTTCAGGGATCTGTGTTAAGTCCCTTTCCATTCAATATTTATACTAGAGATATTCACTATTTAGGGTTTGATTCCTCAGTTCTTTAATTCGCATATGATTTCTGCGTATATAGTAGACATAATTAATTAGAACAATGTAAATCTAACCTCAACCATATTATGTACATCTGTAACGGATATTTTCCAGAAAACGGATTCATAATATCCGATAAAAAATCAGCAGTTGTGATTTTTTCCAGACATAGGATCAACAAAGGTGAAGCACCTACGTCAAATCATACTGATATACCCTGAATACAATCAATAAAATATCTAGGGGTCTCCCTGGATTAAAAACTTAGAAAAATCTTGGGGCTCAGACCCCAAAACAATGCTTCTTTTCTATAGAATCGTTTACCAGATCTATTCTTGATATTGGAAGTATATTCTATAGATCAGCATGTAAATCACAACTCAAACAACTGGACGTGGCTCAGTTCAGGGCCCTTAGACTTGTCACGGGGGCCACACCTACTCAGGCCTTGCTGAGTGTAGAGACTCCCTTTATACCTAAGGAGGAAAATCTTGGCTCAAAAATTCCTATTTAAGAATATGCAGTTCAGTAATAATTCTTTAACCAACAAAAATTAGTACCTTGGCAATTTCCAAACTTGTAGCCCCATATTGGGCCCTTAAGAATGATCCTTCTATAGATGAGGCTCACGCTTGAGAAGTATGACAATTTTTTGCTCAAAAAAAACTTGAACTATATAATTATCCATATGAAAACTGTAATGTAAATTCGACACTAATTATCCCCAAGTTTAGCCTCAATAAACAAAAGGATCCTCCTAGCAGACTACAACAGTATCGCCACTATCTCGAAATTTACACTGACGGCTCTAAAAGTGACGAAGAGGTGGGCTTTACTTTTGCGATGCCCGATTTTTTTTCAGTAGTACAAAAATTTAAGTGCAACAGTCTTACCTCAATATTTACAGCCGAAGCCATGGCGATTTTAAAAGCCTTGGATTACCTCATAAATGATGAACATGTGTTTTCCAACACTATAGTACTATCTGACTCGAAATCCGTACTTAAATCCATAAAAATAACTCAATGTGTAACCCCATAATAGCCAACATTATAGATAAAATTTCTAAGTTTTATTCCCTTAAAAGGAATATAATTTTTATATGGGTGAAAGGTCATTCGGGACTTGAAGGTAATGAACTGGTCGATAGAGCAGCCAAAGATGCATTAATAGATGGTCGGGTTGTCCAGAGTATTCCCGCCACCGCTCTGTATAGGGGCATCAAAATTTCAAATTTTATACTGTGGGAAAATGACCACAAACTATATGTCTCAAATACTAAAAATCATTACACAAGCATAAACCCAATTTTGCCAAGAAGCCCTGTAATAATAAGACTCAATTTACAACGGCAACTGAGTATTTCTTATCTAAGATTTCTTTTTGGACATGGCAGTTTCAATAAACATCTGTTCAAACAAAAAATAGGTCAGTAGATGATCTGAATCATAGATTATTCTATTGTTCCTTAAGTCTTAATGCAATCCAATTCCTAATATCAGAATTAAATAGAGAAATCCTTCCACTTAACTCTTCTTAATTAACTTCTCATCTTTCATGTATAAGGTTATTACAAATCCCACAATTGAGAATGCTTTCTTACGGTTTCTTAAAATCTCCAGAACAAAGATTTAAATTTGATTTTGGTTTTAGAGCCACTAATTAATTAGTTAGAATTCGTTATCATTTGTCTACCTGTGACCCCGTCTATATTCCAATGTGTCTTTCAGTTTTGGGTTCTTTTTTCGTTGGTTAGAAAATATAGAGCAGGCTTACATATATAGTATATTAATATTAGTATAGCTTATTATAGCTACATAGACTTAGCTCCAAAGTCATTATAAATAAAAAATATATATATATAATAATAATAATACATTTATTGTTCAATCGTACAATATTACACATAAAATGGTTGCAGCCACCCAGACAAGTCCGGGTACTGATAAAGCCCATTAAAAACTTATGCATAGAAAATCAAATAGGTATATGACGTGTTTTCAGTTAAGTTACTAAACTTACTGAATTAGATTACGAAATATATTTAATATGTAGTTTTAAAGACATAAAAGAAAGAAAAGAAAAGGAATATCGAAAAGACACAAAAGGAGAAGAATTAAGAAAAAAGAGGAAGTGAAGAGAGGGGGGGGGGTGGAAATGATAGGTTATATTTGAGAAATTTGGAACAAAAGGGGTTTCAAAGTACATCGGTAGTTTTTTTAAAACACAAGAATAATAGGTAATAGCCAAGAAAATGTACTGATTCATGAATAATTTTTTCTTTATAATATGTTTAATAGAAAGTCAGGACATATCTGTATTCAGAAAATGTATCGAGTTTATGGTATAATTATAAGAAATCGACCTCTTAAACAGCTCCTTGCGATATTGTGGATTGGAACAATATGATTGTTCCTTAAATTTCGATGGTGGACGTCACTACGAAATTTGAGCTTGTTATAAGGGTACTGAGGTTTTTTATATTTCATTGTTTTATATGATAACATAGCCATATGCAGTTTTCGCCTATTATGCATACTCAATCAACCTGCATCTTTTAACTTATGTGAAATATGGTTTCTTCCAGATATTCCGTAAATAAAGCGCACTTTTTGGATACGAATACCTTCAATATTGTCAAGGTAAGGCCTGTAAACGTAGTCACAATGATTGAAGACTGATAACACCAGAGAGTCACAAAGGAGTTTTTTTGTCTCTAGTGTAAGGTAGTGGCGATGCAAAAAAAGTAATTTTAGTGTTGAATAGGCTACCTTCAGCTTATTAGTTACACGCTGCTTAAAACGCAAGTTGCAGTCAAGCTGTAGTTCCAGACTTTTGCAGGTGTCAACAAAAGGAATAAAAGCACTGTCTATTTGAATATCTAGGGTGTCTTTGGCCAAATTGCAATGAGTTCGGTTGCCGAATAGAATTACGGTGGATTTACTAGGGTTAGTTTTTAGCATGTGATCGGTTGCGGTTTTAAATAAGGCATTAAGATCACTATTTATGTAGCGATTCGTCACAATTTCTTCTCTTTCTTTTTCAGGTTCTTATATTCATAAAAAATATTTTCTTTATTATAATTTTTTTCACAAATAAATTTGGATTTAAATTAAAATTTGACTGAAAGTATCAGGAACAAGCAAGTGCCGAAAATATCCAGGGGTTTTCCGATTTAGATCGTCATAAATTTGTAGCGCTCACCTTTTTTTTTATTTTTGACTTTTAATTTTTTTCGCGCGCCCAGCGAGTTAAAAGAGCCTAGCGCATCGATATTCACGCTCTGCTGATCACGAATTTATGTTTTGGTACTTTCGTTATTTTCCTAATTCACTTTGCTGATAACTTTAATTCAGGAAAATAGACTTTCTCTAGTAGTGAAATAAAATAATTTTTAATTTAACCCTACGGTTATAAACCAAAATGTTCTAGGGTGGCATATGTAACGTCAAATTAGAAACTGACACTGTCACAATTCTTTATCCATTTTTTCACGCATTTCGCGCGAAATGGTAAGTGCAAACTAATCAAATAGAAATCAAAATGTTTTTTTTCTTTTTGGATCTCTGAGACTTTAATTCTCCATAAAGTACTTAGTAACTAGAATTGGAAACATTACTATGGACGCAAGTTACAGTAATATATATCTAACCTATAAACCGAAGCCCGTTCAGTATTTATTAAACTGTGTCCCCAGTCAATAGTAAAACCAAGAATTCCATCCACATGGCACTTGTAAGAGTACTAAAATAAAAATATAATTTAGTCTCAGAAATATGCTAAGGTTTCTCCTCTTTACGACCACTCGCCCAAAGTAGCCGTAAATTTTTATAATAGGTTTCAGTCTCGGGAACGGTAAAAATACAAATCCCTTAAAAAGTGTTGCTATAGTCATAATAAAACAAAGACATTTAGGGCCAAAAGAAAGGGAACATATATACACATATATATATATATATATATATATATATATATATATATATATATATATATATATATATATATATATATATATATATATATATATATATATATATATATATATATATATATATATATATATATATATATATATATATATATATATATATATATATATATATATATATATATATATATATATATATATGTGTATATATATATATATATATATATATATATATATATATATATATATATATATATATATATATATATATATATATATATATATATATATATATATATAAAAAGCTGAGCGCCCGCTCAGATATAACCTTCGGTCCCAGGTGTGGATATAAAGATAAAACTAGTTGCCTCTTTTTTTAGTTGCGCGGTTTTCAGGACACCTGTCAAAGACAATCGCAATTTCACTAGTTTTAATTGTCAGTATCATATGATATTGTATGAAACTGACATCTTATTACAGCATTGGCGTACTTAGTTTTAAAGTTGATTGATATATTGTTTTACAGAAAATTTGATTGTTGATTTGTTAACAGACATGTTAAAACTTATTTCCTTACTCCAAGTTTTAAATAAAATAAAATTTACCCGAACTTACTAGATGTTTATTTTTATAATAATAACCTCGCCTACAACACAGTACTGTATGACGTATCCAGCATGTCAATAAAAGAAAATCTCACAAAATGACGTATCTACATATTTACCAAAAAAAAATTAAACTAAAATAAAAATTAGCTATCAAACAATGAAATAAAATAACAACATATGAATGCCCCATAACCTTAGAATTTCCCATCTGTTTGATCATAGGTATAAAAATAAATAGAGGTAATTTTTTATTTTCTTCTCTCCTGAAAAATTTACTAAATGCGAGGTACGCCAGTACGTGAGATAAGATATGACATGATAACCGTAATATTCAAAATGATTATAAAATAGCCATTTATTTTAAATAAAATCTATCCTAATTTGTTAAAAGTGGCTTACATATTGTCGCCTTGAAAATAAAGTTTAGCATGTGACACATCTTTAAAATGTAATTTTACGGTGAAAATGACTGTAACAAAAAAAGTTCAACGTGCCATTAAAAATATTGGAGCAAAATGCTCCTTGAATTAAACGAGAAGTGAAAAAAATTAAAAAATTCTTTTGCTACTCAAAATTATTTTTAAATCGAAATGTTCTAAAACATGAAGGAATAAGTTTAACTTTCTAGCCATTTTTAGTCTAAATACGATAGTTCATAAAAATATACAGGTTCCTTTTTAAAATAAGAAAGTATGGGTCACTGCCGGTAAAAGCGGAAATAAACTTTTTCTTTTCATAAATTTAAAATAAAAAAAAAAAAAAAAATATATATATATATATATATATATATATATATATATATATATAAATATATATCTATACCGGGTGTCAACGATATCGTTTTACACGATGCCATTCAGTTGCTTTTTAGGTTAGGATATTTATATTTGGGTTAACGAAATATGGTATTAAGACACATATTTTTCATGAAAAAATAATTGAATATTACTGCCAGTTTTTCCGATATCAGAACCAAGTTAAGAATTTCAAATGGAACCCTGTATATTATTTTACATGGTTTGATAGAGCTTAGAATTACCTTTTCAATGACGTATCACAAGTTATATTTTTTTTTCAAAATGGCGGACCAGGAAGCGCTTTTTCAAAATTCAATAAGGCGGTCGTTTCCCGATACCGATGAAATTTTATTTAACAAATTATTAAAATATTAAACAAAATGGGGTTTTCAATGGATTTTAATCAAATTTAAAATCAAATTTTTAATTTATCACAAAATGGGATGAGTTTAATTTTTTCTTTAAAATGTGAACTTTTTCTTAAATTTTCTCAAAGATTTTAAATAGAAAGTTGTATTTATTAAATATTAGTATTAAAGTATATCTTATTAGCTACACGAAACCGCATAACAAGCCGTATTTTTGCTTTTTGTTTCAGAAAAAATTGACAAAACCTTGCCGATACACATTTTTCCTAATACATAACATGAAACAAACACACACATATTATTAATCACAAAATCCTGGAATATTTTTTATTGTTTATTGATAAGTAATTTTGTATTATTTTGACATATTGTGACTGTTGTCTTATTTTAGGAAAGCGAGAAGAAATCACAAGTAGTATTAATTTTATTTTACCAGTAGATACGGTGCAGTAACATGAAAGATGACTTAACTAAGATAAGTAGGTCTTGGAAACAATTGCATAGGGATGCCATTATAATTTTCATTAGATTTAACCAGAAACGTCAAAAGTACTGTTTTGTATCGACATTTCTGATAACTTTCGTTACATTTTTACACTGAGAAAAACAAAAAACAAAAACAAAACCGCATAACAAACCGTATTTTTGCTTTTTGTTTGAGAAAAAATTGACGAAACTCTGCCGATATACATTTTTCGTAATACATAACATGAAACACACACACCCACAGACACATATTATTAATCAGTAAATTTCGGAATATTTTTTATTGATAAGCAATTTTGTATTATTTTGACATTTTATGATTTTTGCTGTCTTATTTTAGGAAATCGAGAAAAATTCACAAGTAGTATTAATTTTATTTTACCGTTACCGGCTTTCGGTTTTTCCGGAAATACCTAGACCTAAGTCAAGAAGTTTAAAAAGAACCCTGTATATTTTTTCACACAGTTTGATAGAACTTAGAATTCCCTTTACATTGACATATCACAAGTTGATTTTTTTTCGAAATGGAGGACCAGGAAGCTTTTGTTCAAAATTCAATATGGCGGCCATTTTCTAACACCGAAGATATTTTTGAATTATAGGTAGAAATAATAAACAAATATGGGGGTTTTTATTGGGTTTAATGCCAATTTAAAATCAAACTTTCACAATTAATACAAAAGTCACTCAATTAAATGTTCTATGCGCTGTCCGCCTTATTCTTGGCATAGTGTAACTCTCCCAACATTTTCCGCGAGCAGGTTTCGTAATTGCTGTTCTGAGATACTCTCAACGGCTCGTCTTATTCTATTTTCTAACATTTCCACAGGAGTTGCATATACTTTTTCTTTCAGATGACCCCATATAGAAAAATCAAGCGGGGTTAGGTCAGGCGACCTCGCTGGCCATCGAATTGGTCCATTGGTTCCCAACCAGTTCTCACCAAATCGTTCATTCAAGTTATTTGCAACAATTCTTGAATTATGAGCAGCGGCGCCATCTTGTTGGTAAACTAAATCATCATTTTGCTGCAAATTATTTATAAAATGTTCAATTTCATTTTCGAGAAAGTCCAAATACATCTCGCCAGTTAAAGGCTGATGGAATAATATTGGACCAATAACGCTTAGTCCTACAACGCCTAACCAAACATTAACTCCAAAACGTTCCTGGAAGGCACCTTCTCTTACTAATCTTTGATTTTCCGTTGCCCAATAACGAAAATTATTTCTATTAAACATCCCTAGATTAGTAAACCTTGATTCGTCCGAAAAAATAATCTTATGATGAAACACAGGACTTATTCTATAATTATCTAAAAACCAATTGCAATAAATAAGTCGTCTTTGGAAGTCATTTTCAAATAGGTGGTGGTGAATTTGATACTTAAACGATTTAAACCCGTGTTTCTTTAAAATTTTTCTGGCGCTTTCATGGGACGTATTGCACTGTTTGCCTAATTCACGAAGGGAAGCTGTACGGTCATACTCGATGTACGCTAAAACATTTGTTTCCACTTCTTCGCTTACTACGAAACCATCATTGCCATTAGCATGGACACCACCATTATTTTCATTTTTTAAATGTTGTACTAGCCAAGGATAATATGCATGTGAAGGAGCGTCACGATTTGGAAAGCGTTCCTGGTATAATCTCTCTGTGTCCCTTGAATTTTTGCGACATTCCCCATAAATAAGGAGCATGTCAATTTGATGTTCTCTTGAATAAACCATAATATTTATTTTTAAAACTAACTAGAATCACTTCTCAGTGTAAAAATGTAACGAAAGTTATCAGAAATGTCGATATAAAACAGTACTTTTGACGTTTCTGGTTAAATCTAATGAAAATTATAATGGCATCCCTATGCAATTGTTTCCAAGGCCTACTTATCTTAGTTAAGTCATCTTTCATGTTACTGCACCGTATCTACCGGTAAAATAAAATTAATACTACTTGTGATTTTTTCTCGCTTTCCTAAAATAAGACAACAGTCATAAAATGTCAAAATAATACAAAATTACTTATCAATAAACAATAAAAAATATTCCAGGATTTTCTGATTAATAATATGTGTGTGTTTGTTTCATGTTATGTATTAGGAAAAATGTATATCGGCAAGGTTTTGTCAATTTTCTCTGAAACAAAAAGCAAAAATACGGCTTGTTATGCGGTTTCGTGTAGCTAATAAGATATGCTTTAATACTAATATTTAATAAATACAACTTTCTATTTAAAATCTTTGAGAAAATTTAAGAAAAAGTTCACATTTTAGAGAAAAAATTAAACTTATCCCATTATGTGATAAATTAAAAATATGATTTTAAATTTGATTAAAATCCATTGAAAATCCGATTTTGTTTAATATTTTAATAATTTGTTAAACAAAAATTTCATCGGTACCGGGAAACGACCGCCATATTGAATTTTGAAAAAGCGCTTCCTGGTCCGCCATTTTGAAAAAAAATATAACGTGTGATATGTCATTGAAAAGGTAATTCTAAGCTCTATCAAACTATGTAAAATAATATACAGGGTTCTATTTGAAATTCTTAACTTGGTTCTGATATCGGAAAAACTGGCAGTAAGATTCAATTGTTTTTTCATGAAAAATATGTGTCTTAATACCATATTTCGTTAACCCAAATAAAAAAATCCTAACCTAAAAAGCAATTGAATGGCATCGTGTAAAACGATATCGTTGACACCCGGTATATATATATATATATATATATATATATATATATATATATATATATATATATATATATATATATATATATATATATATATATATATATATATATATATATATATATATATATATATATATATATATATATATATATATATATATATATATATATATATATATATATATATATATATATATATATATATATATATATATATATATATATATATATATATATATATATATATATATATATATATATATATATATATATATATATATATATATATATATATATATATATATATATATATATATATATATATATATATATATATATATATATATATATATATATATATATATATATATATATATATATATATATATATATATATATATATATATATATATATATATATATATATATATATATATATATATATATATATATATATATATATATATATATATATATATATATATATATATATATATATATATATATATATATATATATATATATATATATATATATATATATATATATATATATATATACAGACCGCCATTCTTTTAGTTCAAAACTATCAATTTTAAATTTGAGACATTTCTATAACTTTAAGAAAAAAAGTTTATTTGCGCTTTTACCGGCAGTAACCCTTTCTTATTTTAAAAAGGAACCTGTATATTTTTATTGTATTGTTTATGTATACAAAAAATACAGTAACTATAAAATAATTATTTTAAACAGTCTACAATAAACTTATTCCTTCATTTTTTAGAACACTTAAAAATAATTTTGACTAGTAAGAGTAGCATTTTGCTCCAATATTTTTAATGCCAGCTTGTATATTTTTTGACGGCGATATGTAAGCCACTTTTTAACAAATTGGGATAGATTTTATTTAAAATAAATGGCTATTTTATAATCATTTTGAATATAACGGTTATCATGTCATGGGCTATCTCAAGTACTGACGTAACTCGCATTTAATAAATTTTTCAGGAGAGAAGAAAATAAAAAATTGCCTCTATTAAACTTGTAGCTTTTATACCTATGATCAAACAGATGGGAAATTTTGAGGTTATGGGGCATTTATATGTTGTTATCTTAATTCATTGTTTGATAGCTATTTTTTTTTTGTTTTTGAGTTTTTCTTTGCTAAGTATGTAGATAAGTCATTTTGTGAGATTTTCTTTTATTGACATGTTGGATACGTCATACAGTACTGTGTTGCAGGCGAGGTTATTATTATAAAAACAAACATCAGATAAGTTCGGTTAAATTGTATTTTATTCAAAACTTGAAGTAAGGAAATAATTTTTAACATGTCTGTTAACAAATCAACTCTTTTCTGTAAAAAATATATCAATCAACTTTAAAACCAAGTATGCCAATGCTGTAATAAAATGTCAGTTTCATGTAATATCATGTGATAATGACAATTAAAACTGCTGGAATTACGGCTGCCCTTTGAAAAGTGAAAGTCCTAAAAACAGTGCAACTAAGTCTTCATATATATATTTTTAGCAAACTTTTGACGCTCCCTGTTTAAAGAAAAAACCGAAAGACAACCTCTAAATCTCTTTAGGGTAATACTGTCTTATTCAAGGTGGACATGACTACTTCCCAAAAAAAATTTCGATTGTTCATTCTTGTTAACCATAATTTCTATAAAGTTTGTACATTTTATGTTTTTGCCAGTATCGGTTCTCTTACGTTTAAAACTTGAAGCTCATTTACAACAATTTAAAATCTTTAAAATCGGTTTATTTCATTACTATGACCTTATAGGGATGCTTTCTTTGGGCTAATTTAATAACAGGGTATAGCTGGAATGGGATGAAAATATCGCCGACACCAGATATTGCTGTGGATATTGCGCTATGCGTCTAATCGCCCTCATTTTGCCTATGGTTTGTCTTGAAAAATCGCAGAAAAAATTCTTCGATGCTGTCCAATATTGATAAAGGATAAAGTAACTTGCAGCAATAATGTTGTTTTTGTTCTGTCCATAGCAGCCATCAGGAAATAAACAAACACTTCGAATTGACTTTTGGTTATACTCCTCTAACACTTTAAACAGATATGAGGTAATCTCAGAAGTTCCACGTTTAAGTTTACTGCGACTCATTATCTTCAAGAAACATTTTATGCAAGGAGAAGGTACATTAATACTACTATTAATATGCTTTTTAGTTTTGAATCTCATATTTGTTTCTATCTCCTTCGTTTCCATGCTTTTTTGTCGGCCACCCCTCTTGTCCTTTTCTTTTACACCTACTTCGTTTATTTTAACCAGCGCTTGTTTCTTGGACACCCTGCATTTTTCAGGGTTACATCGATCGCCCTAACATCTACTCTTCATAGGCCTTTTTGTAGACGGATTAATATAAGCTTTGCCTGAAAAAAGAGGCAACTAGTTTTATAAATGTCAACTCAACTGTTCAATGTTATATAAAATTTTACTCTTCGCCATTCATTAAAAAAGACTCTGGGACTTCTTCTATAGCAGTTCCTAATGTAACTACTTCTGGCAACGATGTACTACTATATTTGCTGCTTTTTTCACCTCAAAATCAAACGTGTGATCAACAGTGAAGTTAGAAAGTGGGAAAATGTTTAGCGCTACTTTCACATCTGCACTAGTCGCTGTTAAGAACTGAAAATCCCCAACCTAGAATTCCTAGGGTTCGTTAATGCTTTGGAGAAGTTTTTGGAGTGGACTCACGGAACATGTGGTAGCATCGGCTATTTCTCCTTTAATAAAAAGATCATACCAGTATTTAAATTTTGACTGATTATTTAAATATTTTTTTAACTTCTAACGAGGCCTATTTATTCTGAAAACAAATTGTTAACATTATTACTATTATACCTTATTTAATTTCTATGAGTACAAATACACAAAACCATAAAAACACCTCACTTTTTACCTGAAAATGATTATATTTTCATTATAGTGGACTATACGATATCAAAAAACTATTTGCCATTTTTCACATTCAATTCTGGAAAACAGTGGCTTTTGTTATAGGTATATAACTTTTTGTCATTTGTGTATTTAGTTTAATATATCCATATATGCACAATAATAAAATGCATTCTTTACAGTAAATATGTGATAATATTATAATAGATGCGATTTAAAACAAATCAGATCAATATATATTTAAATGTACAAAATAAAAAGGTGATTTTCAATATTTACCTTTATTGAATACAAAGTTTTGCCACATATGTACTGAACATCTCAGCATTGTTTCACGGAACGCTCTGTTTCTCTGTCAATTTGTGGCCACCATACTTTTGCTATAAATCTTCGTTTCATCACTGTTAAAATCGTTGGGCCTAGTGTTGACAGTTCTAAGTGAAATGGAAAGTAGATATTTTTATCAGATGATTCCCAAAATTTGTTGTTTTGTTTGTTTTGTGTTGTATTTTCACTGCCTGTTTGCATTTAACCACGACTTGTGATCTTGATGAAAAGATGTATCGCTATTTAACTGACATAACCTAGATACGGATTCTGGGATGTTTGATTAATGTGAGTGGTACATAACTTTAAATTAGAAAGATTGAAGTCTCAATACCCAGAGTTCAACGCGTGCGGAGTGTTTAGATGTTGATTTAAAAATGGCTTCGAGAGGTTTATGATCCGTCATCAATTCAAAATACAGCTATCGAAAGACGCTTTGTCATGCTCCCAAGTCGTCTGGAATATATTTTCCTAAATAGGTTACAAGGCCCAGGAAACTTCGTACTTCGTCTTTAGTAGTAATTGGTGAATGGAACTCCATAATAACCTTCACTTTCCTTTCGTCAGCATCAATATCCTCTGCAGATAGCCAGTGCACTAGAAAATTTACTTGCTTTGCATTGCTTTTGTTACGGATTTATCATCGTTAGGGAGAATATTACTACTCTGAAAGAATTTTTTCACTTTTTGCAAACAACTACCGTGCTCTCTAACCTGCAGGATAGAACTTAAACAACTCTTGCACAAAATATGTATATAACAGGATTCACTAGATAATCAATGGTTATATCGATTTCACATAAACTTATATTAACGTTATTTCTCGCACCGAGTAGTCCGATCTTTCTCGAATAGACACTAGACACTTATTTATTTCACCAAGCTGATAATGTCTGTTGGCCTTAGGTAATATATATATATATATATATATATATATATATATATATATATATATATATGTATATATATATATATATATATATATATATATATATATATATATATATATATATATATATATATATATATATATATATATATATATATATATATATATATATATATATATATATATATATATATATATATATATATATATATATATATATATATATATATATATGTTTGAAAAAAAATAGTTTCAAAAAATTCGACCCCAACCATAAAATTTTAAACGGCACCCTGTATATTTTTTTATATAATTGTGTAGGATTGTAAATTCCCTATTCAGTACTTTTTTCCGATTGAAAGTCGGTTAAGAAACAGCTTAGAAAATTAACATTTTATCTTCCTATCAAGTTAGCGATGGGGTAAATTAAAAATCCGCTTAAAAGAAAAGAAAACAAGATCAAGTTAGCCATGACTTGATAAAACAAAAACAAAACATTTTTGACACTTGTCAAATTGAACTAAATGAGAATGCAAGTGAGGTTCTTTATTATTCCTGTCAGTTTGTTTACTACAGAAGAATACGTTGATATGATTCTAATTTACGGTGAGTGTTTAAAAAATAAAAGAAGAGCCAGAGACGTATATCGCATTCGTTTTCCTAATCGTCCAACGCCAAAAGAAAATACATTTGTGAACCTAGAACGCATCCTGAGGCAAGGACATTTCCCAACTGGGAATTGCAATAATTCCAGAAGATCGGTACGTAATGAAGAAAATAATATAAATGTTTTAGCATATGTACATTTTCAGTCCTCATGTGTATATATATATATATATATATATATATATATATATATATATATATATATATATATATATATATATATATATATATATATATATATATATATATATATATATATATATATATATATATATATATATATATATATATATATATGTAATATATATATATATATATATATATATATATATATATATATATATATATATATATATATATATATATATATATATATATATATATATATATATACATATATATATATATATATATATATATATGATATATGTATAAATATATGTATATATATATATATATATATATATATATATATATATATATATATGTATATATATATATATATATATATATATATATATATATATATATATATTATATATCCAAAAAAAACATAAATTTAGTTTTAGTAAAACTAAAATTATAAAAACTCAGTAAACGACAAAAAAGATATCAACCTTGTAAGCAAAATTTATTTTGACATTATTTAATTATTTTCTCACATACATTTGAAAAACTTAAAAATAATAATCTTAGACAAAATAAAATTACTTTCTGAACCGCCCGGTAAAAACTTAAAAAATGTCAAAAAACAAAAAAACCATAACATCCTACCTATCATACGTATCTGCTCTTCAGTCAATAACTGTTCGTCGACCTTCATATGTTTATTGTAAAAATGTTTGTCCAAATAACGCGATCAGCGTCGTGTCTTTTGTGATTTTAAACACCTTTGGATAATTTAATTACGTTTCATGGTAAGTCTGTCTTATTTTACTAAAGTGTGTAGGTTCTCTAATTTAAATTATTTTAGAAAGTATTTTTGAGAAAGGCACGGAGCCACCTGCCGAAACGTCAAATTTTAAAATGAATAGATGACTAATAATTTTTGAGAATTGTTTTAATGCTATGAACTTATAACCCA
Organism: Kuschelorhynchus macadamiae; assembly: GCA_030620095.1. Taxonomy (NCBI): domain Eukaryota; kingdom Metazoa; phylum Arthropoda; class Insecta; order Coleoptera; family Curculionidae; genus Kuschelorhynchus; species Kuschelorhynchus macadamiae. The sequence continues at coordinate 225,560 of JAUTXW010002153.1, read as the reverse complement.
AGAAAAATCTAGTAACTATATATACACGGATGTTCAAGAAAAACTAACTCAAAACTATATATATATATATATATATATATATATATATATATATATATATATATATATATATATATATATATATATATATATATATATATATATATATATATATATATATATATTTATATATATATATATATATATATATATATATATATATATATATATTATATATGTGTTGATTTTTACTCCTTTACGGATGGAAAAATACAATGTGTTTTCATTCCGGGTGTACATCCGTTCACTACTGTCGCTCTGAAAAGAACAGTTTTGCTGACGTTTCACCAAAATCACATTGGGCATTTTCGAAGCTTTCTTTCTCGCGTCCGAATAGAGTCTGAAGTGTTGGTGACTGCGACGCTTCCTTTTATACCCCCACTCGGGGCCGAAGGTTATATCTGCGCAGGCGTTGGTCGTTATATATGTTTTCCGGATGGTGCTGTTGTTGTTGCGCTAATTGCGCTTGAGTTTTTGCGATTTTAGATTTGTCGATTATTGTCTTCCATACTGTTGGTAGTTTTAATGATTCGTCCCTTTTATTCAAATCACCTTGTTTTTCAATTTCTATGGCTTCTCGGATGATTCTGGTCTTATAATGTTCTATATTGGCAATCTCCCTACACCCATCGAAATTTATTTTATGGCCGGTTTCCTGATGATGTAGGAATAAAGCTGGGGTGTTTGTTTATTTCTGATGATGAGTTTATGCTCTTCCACTCTTGCTGATATTCGCCTGTTAGTTTGCCCTACGTACGACTTTTCACAGTCCTGGCACGGAATACTGTACAAGTTGTTTGTGGCTTGTGTATTGTTTGTATGTTGTGTTTCCTCAGAATTCTTCCGATTCTGTCTGTTGTGCCTTTTCCATATGGTAAGACTACTCGTTGTTTTCCCGGCTCATATTTTTTGTTGTTCGATGTTCGGGAAACCTGTGCATTAATAGCTTTCTCTATGGTGCGATTTGTGTAGCCATTTTTCTTTAAAGCACTAGATATTACCTTAAATTCGTTTTGTCTCGTCTGTGCTTCAGTTAGTCGCACGGATCTAGATATTAGAGTATTTGCCACAGCTTGAATTTGTGCTGTGTGATGATGTGATTTTGCATTTAAATATCTGTCTGTATGTGTTGGTTTTCTATACACGGTGTATTTGAAATGTCCGTTATGTAGTTTTGTGACCAAAACATCTAAAAGTGGTAGTTTGTTGTTTTCCTCTAGCTCTAAGTAAATTGTATTCTGGGGTGGATTGAATTTACGTGAGTCAGAAATTTTTCGAGCTCTGCATAACCATGTTGCCATATAATAAATATGTCATCCACATAACGAATCCATAATTTGGGTTTTAAACTTGCTTTCTCAAGAGCTTCTTTCTCGAAGTATATCATAAATAAATTTGCGACTACTGGTGATAGCGACGACCCCATTGGAGCATCATCCATTTGTTTATACATTTGCCCGTTGAAAGAAAAATAAGTATTTTTGAGGCAATGCTCCGAGAGTTCTATTATATGTGCCTGGAAATCCTCGTTCATAGCAATCTTGTCCAATGCTTCGTCGATGGGAATACTGGGATATAACGATTTGACATCTAGGCTTGCTATGATATCGTTTTTTTCAAGGACGATATCTCGTATAATTCAAGTGAAATGCTCCGAGTTTTTTACAAATGAATCAGCTTTTTCTACAGTTGGTTGCATAATTTCAGAAAGGTATTTCTCCAGTTTTTGTAGCGGCGAATTAACAGTACTAACAATAGGTCTGATAGGCGCCCCTGGTTTGTGTATTTTTGGTAAACCATAGAGTTTAGGACATCTGCTCGACTTTTCTCGTGGTATGATTTTTTGTTGAATTTCGGGGTTTATTGGTGAACTTTTTGTTTTATTTTTAGTTGTTTTTTTTGGGTATGTTGTCGGGTCCCTTGGAACAAGCCTATAACAATTGTCTTGTAGGATATCCTGCATTTCTTGTACGTAATCTTGAGTATTCATAACCACAGTTGCGTTTCCTTTATCTGCTGGAAGGATTGTGATGTCTTTATTTTTTCGAAGGTTAGGGCCCTTTGTTCACTGGCATTTAGGTTTTCTTTTGGTGTTTTGCTTGATCTTAAAATTCTTGCCACCTCTTGTCGAATCTCCTCTTCTTTTGTTTATTCAGAGGAGTCAAGGACAGCTTCCACTACAGCTATTATGTCTTCTTTAGGGATTTCCTTAGGAGATATCGCAAAGTTAAAACCCTTACTCAAGCGCAATTAGCGCAACAACAACAGCACCATCCGGAAAACATAAATAACGACCAACGCCTGCGCAGATATAACCTTCGGCCCCGAGTGGGGTATAAAAGGAAGTGTCGCAGTCATTAACACTTCAGTCTCTATTCGGACGCGAGCAAGAAAGCTTCGAAAATGTCAAATGTGATTTTGGCGAAACGTCAGCAAAACTGTTCTTTTCAGAACGACAGTAGTGAGCGGATGTACACCCGGAATGAAAACACATTGTATCTTTCCATCCATGAAGGAGTAAAAATCAACACTATACACCTCTACGGGGAGGAGATTTTCAAGACAATCAAGATGTTTGAGAAACTGAGAGGTAAGAAAACTAATCTTTTATGTGATTCAACCTTTCAAATTAGTGTCGTGACAGCGATTTACTTCCTACTTTTACACGGTTGTCTTATCATACTAAAACTAGAAAAACTAACACCATACTTCAAAATGCTAGTAAGGCGTTATTAAAAGAACAAATCCATCAAACTAGAAAACAACTAGCCGAGACAGAGAAAGAACTTTTAAAGTTACACCTTAAACTAAGTAACATCATTCAGGCTTTATTGTGGAATCGCATAGAAACTTTGGCTTTTTGGCGAACAGAATCAAATAAGAATATTAAGACAGACAAACTTTCGAAAAAGTATGACAATCTTCTACGAAAGTCGAGTCAGCCACAAAGATCATCAGTAGACGTCGATAAATTAGTACATAATATATCATTCTACAGTCTCTCAGAAAGTGAAAAATCCGTACTGAGTAAGGGTTTTAATTTTGCGATCTCCTAAGGAAATCCCTAAAGAAGAAATAATAGCTGGAGTGGAAGCTGTCCTTGACTCCTCTAAAGAAACAAAAGCAGAGGAGATTCGAAAAGAGGTGGCAAGAATTTTAAGATCAAGCAAAACACCAAAACAAAACTAAATGCCACTGAACAAAGGGCCCTAATAAACCTTCGAAAAAATAAAGACATCACAATCCTTCCAGCAGATAAAGGAAAAGCAACTGTGGTTATGAATACTCAAGATTACGTACAAAAAATGCAGGATATCCTACAAGACATTTGTTATAGGCCTGTTCCAAGGGACCCGACAACATACCTAGAAAAAACAACTAAAAATAAAACAAAAAGTTCACCAATAAACCCCGAAATTCAACAAAAAATCATACCACGGCAAAAGTCGAGCAGATGTCCTAAACTCTATGGTTTACCAAAAATACATAAACCAGGGGCGCCTATCAGACCTATTGTTAGTGCTGTTAATTCGCCGCTACAAAAACTGGAGAAATACCTTTCTGAAATTATGCAATCAACTGTAGAAAAAGCTGATCCATTTGTAAAAAACTCGGAGCATTTCACTTGAATTATACGAGATATCGTCTTTGAAAAAAACGATATCATAGCAATCCTAGATGTCAAATCGTTATATCCCAGTATTCTCATCGACGAAGCATTGGACAAGATTGCTATGAACGAGGATTTCCAGGCACATATAATAGAACTCTCGGAGCATTGCCTCAAAAATACTTCTTTTTCTTTCAACGGGCAAATGTATAAACAAATGGATGGTGCTCCAATGGGGTCCTCGCTATCACCAGTAGTCGCGAATTTATTTATGATATACTTCGAGAAAGAAGCTCTTGAGAAAGCAAGTTTAAAACCCAAATTATGGATTCGTTATGTGGATGACATATTTATTATATGGCAACATGGTTATGCAGAGCTCGAAAAATTTCTGACTCACGTAAATTCAATCCACCCCAGAATACAATTTACTCTAGAGCTAGAGGAAAACAACAAACTACCATTTTTAGATGTTTTGGTCACAAAACTACATAACGGACATTTCGAATACACAGTGTATACAAAACCAACACATACAGACAGATATTTAAATGCAAAATCACATCATCACCCAGTACAAATTCAAGCTGTGGCAAATACTCTATTATCTAGATCCGTGCGACTAACTGAAACACAGACGAGACAAAACGAACTTAAGGTAATATCTAGTGCTTTAAAGAAAAATGGCTACACAAATCGCACCATAGAGAAAGCTATTAATGCACAGGTTTCCCGAACAACGAACAACAAAAAATATGAGCCGGGAAAACAACGAGTAGTCTTACCATATGGAAAAGGCACAACAGACAGAATCGGAAGAATTCTGAGGAAACACAACATACAAACAATACACAAGCCACAAACAACTATAGGTAAACTACTCGGAAACCCAAAAGATAAAATCAAACTGGAAAACTACGGAGTGTACAGTATTACGTGCCAGGACTGTGAAAAGTTGTACGTGCGGCAAACTAACAGGCGAATATCAGCAAGAGTGGAAGAGCATAAACTCAGCATCAGAAACAAACAAACAACCTCAGCTTTATTCCTACATCATCAGGAAACAGGCCATAAAATAAATTTTGACGGGTGTAGGGAGATTGCCAATATAGAACATTATAAGACCAGAATAATCCGAGAAGCCATGGAAATTGAAAAACTAGGTGACTTGAATAAAAGATACAAATCATTAAAACTACCAACAGTATAGAAGACAATAATCGACAAATCTAAAATCGCAAAACCTTAAGCGCAATTAGCGCTACAACAACAGCACCATCCGGAGAACATAAATAACGACCAACGGCCACGCAGATATAACCTTCGGCACCGGGTGGGGGTATAAACGGAAGGGTCGCAGTCAGCAACACTTCAGTGTCTATTCGGACGCGAGAAAGAAAGCTTCGAAAATGCCAAATGTGTTTTTGGCGAAACGTCAGCAAAACTGTTCTATGTGCACCCGGTATGAAAACAAATTATATATATATATATATATATATATATATATATATATATATATATATATATATATATATATATATATATATATATATATATATATATATATATATATATATATATATATATATATATATATATATATATATATATATATATATATATATATATATATATATATATATATATATATATATATATATATATATATATATATATATATATATATATATATATATATGTTATATCCGTTTCCCATGACCTTCCACGTGCCTCCAGAATGTCGCCACATATTATCACACAGTTGCGTCATTCACAGAAACCAACATCAGCAGTTTCCAAGAATTGCGACAGTACGCTCAAACACCGTCAGCAGTCTCCATGGAAGCCAGCGGATGCTTGCCGGTTTCCCACGTACCTCAGCAAGATTTTTAATATAAATAGACTATGTAGATTTTATTAAGAACAGTATAATATTATTCTTTTAAGTTGTAACAATAATTAATGTCCATTTGATTTTTAAAGTTGTGAACATATTGTTTTATTTTATTTTAATAAAAAGTGTTTTTTAAAAAGTGAATTTTTCAAATAGTGAGATAACAATTTGGCGCAGTCGGTAGGATTCGTTTAAACGCTATTAGAACAAGAAAAAGGTCTAACTGGTAGCGGCGGATTCCAATCCCTTAACGAAACAAAAGGAACCTGAGAAGTCCTCACTCGTAAAGCTTGGAGCCACATCGAGAACAAGACAACCCAGATGCAGATTAGATTACGTAAGAATCGTCTCGTATTTGATTTTATTTTTCTATACTGTTCGATTTTTCAAATAGGATTTAAACATATTATTACTTCCCTTACCATTTGTTTTCTTAAATTACAAAAAGGAAAACTATTTATTATTTTTGTTAAGATATTCTTAATAACTTAACGTTTTCATTTTACTCGTTTTTGATAAAACCTTTTTATTTTTAACGCATCTACATTTAAAATTCAAAATGTCTCTCGATAATACCCAAACAACCATTGAAATTGAACCTTATAAACTTTCTGAAATTTTTTCCATTGTACCCGAATTTGAAGGTGATCAAATTTCTTTAAGCAATTTTATAACCGCATGCGATTGTGCATACGACATGGCAACAACGCAACAAAAAGTGTTTTTAGTTATTCACATAAAAAACAAGCTCCGTGGTAGAGCAGCTCAATTAATTAGTTCAAGGAATCCAAGTTCATACCTTGAAATTAAACAATTGTTAAATTTACACTTCGGTGATTCAAGGGATCTTACTTCCCTTATACACGATCTGCAGCGATTAAGACAACTTCCTAATGAGTCGCCCCTTACATTCTTTAATCGACTTCAGGTCCTGAACGCTAAAATGCATGCCAGCATACAAAAGTCCCCACTCCTACATTCAAAAGAACAAAAAGATGCTCAGACCATGTTAATTGAAACTATGACTCTTAATACACTTCTTACCGGTCTAGAGCCACGCCTAGGACAACTTATCCGTGCTAGTAATCCAACGTCACTTTTAGAAGCACAATCAAGAATTCGGAGAGAACTTCAGCTTTCGTATTTCGAAAATCAAAAAGTTAATAAACCAACTATTCCGAAACCCAGTCCTCAGTTACCTAGACCACACCAGCCACAACAATTAAAGTGTTCCAATTATAACAGAATTGGTCATACAATATCTCAGTGCAGGCAACTTTCTTCTAATTTTCCCCAAAATAATAATTTCCAACGACCCATAACAAATTCTAATTTTCAAAGACCCGCAATAAACTCGAATTCTCAAAGATCACAATATCAACCAAATTTTTCGCAACAAAATAGACCAAATAATCCTAGCCAAAATACAAACCAAGCACAATTTAGGCCATCAATAATTCAAAGAAATCCCAATTTTCAACCAGCTAAGACGCATCATGTTAATACAAGACAAGAATGCTCCTCAGAGAATTATTTGCCCGAATACGATCAGTACACCGCCGAAAACGGCAATCCCGGTTTTTACGATTTTTTCCAACCAGAGGAAGAATCTTACCAAGATATAAACTATTCAAATGACACTAGTAATTACCAGGATTTTCTTACACCCCTTACGAATACCGACCCTCCAGACAATTCACCCCAGAACCCAATGACCGAGATCCAATCGAGAATAGAAACACTAAATCTAGAGAATATGGATCCAAATCTCAATTTCCCGGAACAAGCGTTTCTTTAAGTCCTCTTCTTACTGTAAATTCCAAGAATCTATATTATATCGATGACGCATCAAAACAATTCAAACTTCTCATTGATACCGGTGCAGGCATTTCTATATTTAAGGAAAACACCGTACAAAAATTTCCTACACGATTTCCCGAAAATGTCACTATTCAGGGAATTACCGATGAAAAACTTTCAATATCTCAATCTACACTCATACCTTTTACTATTGGTGATCCACACAAAGTGTATATTTGCAATTTAGATATAGATTTCGACGGTATATTAGGATTGGATTTCTTGGAACATTATGAATGTATTGTAGATCTGAAATCAAAACAACTTATTACAAATTTTAAAACTATGCCCCTTCACAAAGTAACCACAACTACAGCCATATCAGATGTACAAGAATGCATTAAAAACCGTAATAAAATTTCTATAGAGGCTAGAACTGAAAAAATTTTCAAACTCAAGTGCGAACTATTTAATACGGATGCTATACTTCACGCATATGTCAAAGAAAATGTTAGATTGCCAAATGCCCTGGTTAAGGTTAATGAACGCGGTGAATTTTTTACATCTATAATTAACTCAAATGCTATAGAAAAAACAATCGACTTTTCAAATTTAAATATCGAACCTTTTGACCCTGGAATTGATACTGAAACAATTTTTAACTTAAATACCTACCCTATACAAAACGCAGTTTTAGATAGGCGCTCAATTATTAAAGACCAGTTACGCACCGAACATTTAAACAACGAAGAAAACGATTTAATAACTAACCTATGTCTCGAATTTTCCGATATCTTTTATTTAGAAGGCGATAATTTATCTTTTACCAACGAGATCAAACATTCTATAGATACTAATAGTTCAAGGCCCGTATTTACCAAATCATATAGATATCCTCACATTCATAAAGAAGAGGTAAAAAGCCAGGTAAATAAAATGTTAGAGCAAGGAATTATTCGCCAGTCCATCTCTCCATGGTCCTCCCCGGTTTGGGTTGTTCCCAAAAAATTGGATGCCTCCGGAAAACCCAAATGGCGTGTAGTTATAGACTACCGCAAGCTGAACGAGCTTTCTATAGCTGATAAATATCCTCTTCCGAACATTTCCCACCTTCTCGATCAATTAGGGAAATGTCAATATTTCACAACCCTCGACTTGGCTTCTGGTTTCCACCAGATCGAGATCAATCCAAAAGACATCGAGAAAACTGCCTTCTCTGTTGAAAATGGCCATTACGAATTCGTCCGTATGCCATTCGGTTTAAAGAATGCCCCGTCCACATTCCAAAGAGTCATGGACAACATCCTTCTCGGTATTCAAAATGATCGTTGCTTAGTGTATATGGATGACATCATCGTGTACTCTCCAACAATACATGAACATATTTCAAGACTAACAGAAGTCTTCAAGCGTCTCCGCAAAGCCAACTTAAAAATCCAACCTGATAAATGCGAATTCCTTCGAAAGGAAGTTGCTTATCTAGGACACCTTATTACCCAAAGTGGAGTAAAACCTAATCCAAGCAAAGTTGAATGCATTCAGAAATTTCCTATGCCAACAAATCCTAAAGAAATAAAGTCATTCTTAGGTCTTGCTGGATATTACAGACGCTTCATCCCAAATTTTGCCAAAATATCAAAACCCCTGACCAAGTTATTACAAAAGGACGTCCCATTCACATTCGACGCGGAATGCAAAACCTCATTTTCTGACCTGAAAAAGGCACTTACATCGGACCCAATCTTAATTTACCCCAATTTCGAAGAAACTTTCTTGCTAACCACAGACGCTAGCGCATTCGCTATTGGAGCCGTCTTATCTCAAGGTCCCATCGGAAAAGATCTTCCGATAGCATATGCATCTCGAACTCTGTGTAGTTCTGAAACAAAGTATTCTACCATAGAAAGAGAATTATTAGCCATTGTATGGGCTGTCAAACACTTCAGACCATATCTTTTTGGTCGAAAATTTGTTTTGGTAACAGATCATCGCCCTTTGACTTGGCTATTTTCAATTAAGGACCCCGGCAGTCGCCTAGCTCGCTGGCGCCTTAAACTCGAGGAATATGATTACAAGATTGAATATAAACCCGGCCGAATAAACAAAAACGCAGACGCCTTATCACGTATTAAAATTAACCATTTTAAAAATTGCTCAGATTTTCAATCAACCATCGCTATTTACGCCTCAAATGAAGACGACTTTAATAACAGACCCTCGACCAGCAAACAAAATTCATTTTCAGAAATAATAACCGAAAACGATCTAGACGATAATGAAATAACCGACGAATACAATAGATTTGTTAATTTATACAAGACGAAATCAATCATCGATTATTCCAAAATCGAAATTTCCAATGATCAATTTTTGGACAAATCAAACAAAAATATTGTCACTTTCTTTTGGCAAACTAAAATGGAAGATTTTCATTTTAAAATTATAGAGGACCTATTTGAGGAAAACTATGATTTTGCCCCGCTTACGGTAAACACCCTGTCTAGTAAGAGTGTAAAGGACCGCAAATATTTCATAATACCCTTGTCGTATAATACTGATACCGTAGTCCAGCAGCTTTTCTATATTATCTATAAATGTCAAGATAAATTCGATCTTTCTAAAACCTATTGTATCGAAAATAATTTACAACTTCCCATCCTCGAAATATTTTCATTTATTTTCTCTGATAAAGATATTAACTTAAAAATATGCCATAACCTCGTAAGAACCCCAGACCCGGATGAAATACCCACAATTTTAGATCAACACCATACTGGCAAAAAGAATCTTCATCGCGGTATTAATGAAACTGTCAAACGCATTCGACAAAAATACAATTGGACCGGACTAACTAAAGATGTCGAAAAACTCATTCGAAGCTGTGAAATCTGCCAAAAAGTTAAAATCTGTAGGAAAAATCTTAGTACGCCCCTAGTCATAACAGAAACTCCAAAAAATGCATTCGAAAGAATCAATATTGACATCTTCGAGTATCCAACTCGTAACTATGCCCTTACGATCCGAGATGAGCTAACCAAGTTCACACAGGCGTACCCAACGTCGGATAAAAAAGCCTCAACGATTGTCAATACACTCCTGCTATTCTTTCAACATTATGGAACTCCCCTACGGATCCACTGTGACCATGGCCGTGAGTTTGATAACACATTAATGAAAGACCTGTGCACACTCTATGACGTCAAATTAACCTTTTCAAGTGTTAGCCATCCGCAATCAAATGGATCGCTCGAAAGATTCCACGCCACTTTAACCGAAATGATTAGGATTCACACAGCAGAACATCCCGAGGAACACCCATTCAATATCCTCCCCTATTCAGTCATCTGTTATAATAACACAAAAAACAAAACTCATGGATTCACCCCTTATGAGCTGATATTCGGCCATACGTCTAGCCGACCCCCAGAAACCTTATATAATCAAGAACAACTTATCTCCAAATACATCCGAAATCTAAATAATAAAATGGAAACATATTACAAAATCGCACGAGCTAGAACAAACGCCCAAAAGGAAAAATCAAAAATCAGATTCGACAAATCAGTCTCCGATAAACAACCCGATTATAAAGTTGGTGACAAAGTATATGTCAAAGAATCGCAAATTAAAGACAAAAGTGAAAATAAATTCAATGGCCCCTTTCAAATTATCGAACTTTACCAAACTTCAGCTAAACTTAAAAACCTTTCTACAAACCAAATTTCCAAAATAAATTTTGATAGGCTAAAGACATACTATGACTAGTCTATTTTTTTTCCAGACTCCTTTGGCTTATTCCAGCCGTCTTCTCCCAATACTTCTTCACACCAATCAACAATACCGTTGGACTATTTTACCATGAGGAAAATTTTGTCAAAACTACTAACGATAAGTGGACGTTACTCGTATACAAAGATTTACAACCCCTTAAAGAAACTATACAAAACAACGACAAATTACTTACTACACTCAGTGACGTGTTGAATGACCCATCCCCTAGAACTGTATCTTTTAAAATAGAAATTAAAACACATTTGAGCTTATTAACCCAAATTTCAAACGCAGTTAATCAAAAATATAGAGAAATCATGGCAGATACAAAAAAGTTATCTTATAGGAACAAACGCGGATTAATAAACGGCATTGGTAGTATTTTTAAATCTATCACAGGCAATTTAGATTCAGCCGATGGCGAATATTACAATGCATGTATAAACAAAATCACGCGAGATGAACGCGAACTTGAAAGCTTACTTAAAAATCAAATATCGGTAACTTCATCTGTAATTAAAAACTTCAATTCCACCATTCAAAAGATTCAAATTGATGAAGAAACCTTCAACCAAGACATAGATATTATACAGAGCACTATCATGAACATATCTGATGACTTAGCGTTTTACGAAGGGCAAATTAAAACTCTAAATCTTTGCGAAGCTTTAATGGAAAGTTATGTTTTTCTAGAAGATTCTTTAAACGATATTATAAATGCCATCACATTCGCTCGTTTGAAAATTCTTCATAGTTCTATAATAACTCCAGGAGATTTGATCACTTCTCTCCAAGGGATATCGCGTTCTCTATCAAAAAATAATCTTCCTCTCCCTATATATTCATCAAATATTGCCAATTATATTGACTTAATTGAATTAGAATCATACCAGTCCGATAATAGGATTGTGTTCGTTCTTAAAATTCCTCTAATTGAACCAGAATCATACACTTTGTATCGAATTTTTCCTATTCCTATTATGGACAATCGAACAGGTCTTTTTCACATAATACCAACAACAAAAAAATACATTGCGCGAGATGACGACACCTTACTATATGTACTACCACAAGACATCTCCAGCTGCAAGCCACTCGAGACGCACACTAAGATCTGTTCAGACCTTCTGCAATATCCAATCGACAGTGATGCTATCTGCGAAGCACAGCTACTCAGGCAGCAGAACATACTACCGAAAACCTGTCAAACATCGATATTGCTAGTCACCGATTACCACGTCCAAGAGATCTCCACGAACTACTGGCTTATCTCAGTTTCCGAGCCACTTCCTGTAACCGTAAAATGTGGAACCAGGAATATAGAAACCCAGATCCTGAAGATGAACTCCCTTCTTAAGTTACAACCAAACTGTAACGCTTTTATTGGAAGCACAAGAATTCATTCCAAGTACCTGGTGGAGGAATATAAAAATGTAACCTATAAAAGCCATCCTGTTCAGATTCCTTTCGAATGCTGCAAACAGTTCCCAGAACAGTCTCAAATCCCAAAGCTCAAACCCTTGAAGCTCAGCAACATCAATGCCGATGACCTGAACGTTGCTCAACACCGCCTAGACCAATACTCAGAAGAGCTAGACAAGTTGATGAAAGAACCCTTCATAACCAAACATATCCATTGGTTTACGATACTCACAATATCAATGGTCGTTGGAATGGCAATCCTCTACATCCTCTGTAAGTGTAGACGTAAGAAGCCACTGAAACTGTCCATAACTGGTAGTCAGGATCCTCCATCACCTCCCAGGCCTAGTCCGAAGCGCTTTGCCCCATACCAGTTGAGAAGACTAATACCAAAAAGGCGAACTAGCATCCATCCAGAAAATACACAAGAAGAGGAAGAAGCATTTGAACTTCAGTCCTAAAAGTAGCTGCAAAGCACCAACTTTTCACTAAAAGGGGAAGCTGTTATATCCGTTTCCCATGACCTTCCACGTGCCTCCAGAATGTCGCCACATATTATCACACAGTTGCGTCATTCACAGAAACCAACATCAGCAGTTTCCAAGAATTGCGACAGTACGCTCAAACACCGTCAGCAGTCTCCATGGAAGCCAGCGGATGCTTGCCGGTTTCCCACGTACCTCAGCAAGATTTTTAATATAAATAGACTATGTAGATTTTATTAAGAACAGTATAATATTATTCTTTTAAGTTGTAGCAATAATTAATGTCCATTTGATTTTTAAAGTTGTGAACATATTGTTTTATTTTATTTTAATAAAAAGTGTTTTTTAAAAAGTGAATTTTTCAAATAGTGAGATAACATATATATATATATATATATATATATATATATATATATATATATATATATATATATATATATATATATATATATATATATATATATATATATATATATATATATATATATATATATATATATATATATATATATATATATATATATATATATATATATATATATATATATATATATATATATATATATATATATATATATATATATATATATATACATATATATTTATAACTACATCTAAAACACAATGAAATCTGGCCTGCCGTAGTCACGTATTGCTCAGGGGCGTGCAGTCCATGGAAGCAAGGGAAGCAGTGCTTCCCCAAAAAAAATAAAACATCTTCTAAAATGTAATTTTTAAAATAGGAAACCATTAATTTAGTTTATATTAAAAATCGCACCGAATAATCCGATCTTTCTCGAATACGCACTAGGACTAACTACATATTTATTTCACCAAGCTGATAATGTCAGTTGGCCTTTCTTACTTACTTTCTCCCTGGAAATACCTTTAATTTGATTATTGAAACCGCTTAATATATGTGTCCTGAACATAGATTACTTCAATATACTCACTCTCAACTAGTACCGTACTGATAAAGCCAGCAATACCAGGGGCGTGCGGTGAAATTTTAAAAAGGGGAAGCAATTTTTAGAAACTTACCTATTTGTAATGTAATTCGAATCTTCGATCATTTTTTGCAAATTCGTCAATAACGTCATCATAAAAACGTCGATGCTCCGACATATTTTGGAGAAGTTTATTTTCATCGCTGTTGTCCATCAGCGATGTATGCGAAAGTCTCCCCTGCCCCATTGAATTCCTCAGGAAATTTTTTATACGTTTAAGTGTTGAAAAATTGCGTTCTACTGATAAACTTGTGGCAGGTATTGTCAATACTAATTCACACAATATTGACACTTCGGTGTAACCATCTTCCAGCTCCTTGTCTTTTAAAAATTGCGTTAGTTCCTTAGCGTTATTTTTGCGCTAATGTCATCAGTTTCGTAAATCACTTTTAGTTCAGATCGCACGCACAGACACTCGGTCGAAGAATTGGCCATAATGAAGAAGAAGAGATTTAAACGCATCTTCTGGAAAAGTTTTTCCTTTAAATGCATCAAAATTGCAGAGTTCGAGGAATTTAGAACCATTTAAACCGTTAAATAGTTTATTTGTTGCTGAATTTGATCGATTATTTCATAAAAGAGGCGTCTGTATGATGTTTGAACATCTCCCACCTTGTTTGTTCGAAGACGCTTGGCTTGTGGCTCTACATTTAACGTCATCATTTCTCCCAAAATAGGTCAAAGTTATTTTTGGCTTAACATGGACTTAAAATCATCTACTTTTTTTTAGGCAAAAAGCAATATCATTTGTTTTAGTTTGTAATATATTAAAAACATTGTCCGAGAATGGAAATATTGCTGAAAATATGTTCAACAAATAATTAAAATTAAAATCTCGTTTCAAACAGACCAAAACCCCTCGAACTATTTATTGCTTCTGAGTCCTACGTTTCATTATTTTCTATTATATTCTCAAATAGTTCAATCAGTGATTCACGATTTTCAGATACTGTTAACACAAGTCTTCCATTATAGTTCCATCTAGTAGGAGCTACTTTGGGCAATCGTTTGTGGACAATGGAGTCCAAAGCTTGTGTACGTTTTGTTGACTTGGGAAAAAAAAGCAGCCATGCCACTTAAAGCAACGAAAAATACTTTACATTCTTTAATGTGATTGATGGACTAGGATAAAATTAAATTTAATTTATGAGCAAAACAATGCACAAACACAGCACTTGGGAAAGTTTCTCGAACTTTAGCTTGCAGACCTCCTAATTGTCCTGCCATCACTGTAGCTCCATCGTAGCTTTGAGCAACTAATTTTTTCTCTCCAATGATTTCTTTAGTAACGTTATAAACTACGGTATATAATGCATCTGCTGTACGATTTTCGGACACATTCTTAAAACCTAAAAATCGCTCTTAAATACTTCCGTCTGTTTTAACGTAGCGTATTACTATAGATAATTAGCTTGAATTATTTGAAGCTGGTGGAAAGTTCAATAACCTCTAGCTCGATTCACAGGAAATCAAGCATACAGGACTTGGCTGCAGAGAAGCTAGCGGCTCGCATAGGTTATATTCCATTTTCTATTGTCGTTCGATCGGAGTCAAGTCCGCATTTATTATGGGTTTGATAATTAAGATAATATTTTAGCATTTTTAATATAAACTAAATTAATGGTTTCCTATTTTAAAAATTACATTTTAGAAGATGTTTTTGTAATTTTTTTTGGGGAAGCACTGCTTCCCTTGCTTCCATGGACTGCACGCCCCTGAGCAATACGTGACTACGGCAGGCCAGATTTCATTGTGTATATATATATATATATATATATATATATATATATATATATATATATATATATATATAAAAGAGAAACAGAAATTTCAATTTCTGTGCGGTTCTTGGTCGTAAAAAGTTATACAAAACGAAACCAGTAACGGTAAGGATTACTCCTTCACCATTTTGTCGGGAATCGACCAAAACATGACGCTATGTTTGTTTCCAGGGCCAAGGTGCCAATCTGCTACCGTGGTATCTGCCCCGGCAAGGCTCATCAGGCAGTTTCCTTGGGGGGTATCGGTATTAAAACCGAAATACCCAAACCCTGAAACAAACAAGGTGTCATGTCATTCGACTTTGAAAGTCGACGAGGGAAATAGGTAACCAGTGGCGCCATCTGTAGGTACTATGGTGCAACTAAATCGCTTTAGATGCGACCTACTTTGGAGCACAAGACGACACATCTGTGCAAAAATAAAAGAGAAAAAGAAATTTCAACTTCTGTGCGGTTCTTGGTCGTAAAAAGTTATACAAAACGAAACCAGTAACGGTAAGGATTACTCCTTCACCATTTTGTCGGGTATCGACCAAAACATGCCGCTATGTTTGTTTCCAGGGCCAAGGTGCCAATCTGCTACCGTGGTATCTGCCCCGGCAAGGCTCATCAGGCAGTTTCCTTGGGGGGTATCGGTATGGGGTATTTCGGTTTTAATACCGAACAAAACCAGAATTGAACACGCCCTTAATAAACAGTTGGAGATTAGTCACCGCCAACATAATGAACTAGTCGATAAAAATAGGCAAATACTAAGAAGACTTATCGATGTTGTATGTTTTCTCGGACAGCACGACTTGGGATTTAGAGGTCATGACGAAACAAGGGTTTCTTCAAATAGAGAAAATTTTCAAGATTTACTTAGTTTAATCGCTAAATATGAGGATTGTGTAAAAAATCATTTAGAGCAGTCTAGCGTTTTTCGCGGAACGTCGAATCGAATCCAGAATGATTTAATTTCCGCTGTTGCAACCATTATTCTAAAAAGAATTAAGCAGGAGATTGACGAGGCGCGGTTCATTGCTATTGTTCTGGACGAAACAATTAATATCACTAATTTCAGCTAATTATCTATAGTAATACGCTACGTTAAAACAGACGGAAGTATTTAAGAGCGATTTTTAGGTTTTAAGAATGTGTCCGAAAATCGTACAGCAGATGCATTATATACCGTAGTTTATAACGTTACTAAAGAAATCATTGGAGAGAAAAAATTAGTTGCTCAAAGCTACGATGGAGCTACAGTGATGGCAGGACAATTAGGAGGTCTGCAAGCTAAAGTTCGAGAAACTTTCCTAAGTGCTGTGTTTGTGCATTGTTTTGCTCATAAATTAAATTTAGTTTTATCCCAGTCCATCAATCACATTAAAGAATGTAAAGTATTTTTCGTTACTTTAAGTGGCATGGCTGCTTTTTTTTCCCAAGTCAACAAAACGTACACAAGCTTTGGACTCCATTGTCCACAAACGATTGCCCAAAGTAGCTCCTACTAGATGGAACTATAATGGAAGACTTGTGTTAACAGTATCTGAAAATCGTGAATCACTGATTGAACTATTTGAGAATATAATAGAAAATAATGAAACGTAGGACTCAGAAGCAATAAATAGTTCGAGGGGTTTTGGTCTGTTTGAAACGAGATTTTAATTTTAATTATTTGTTGAACATATTTTCAGCAATATTTCCATTCTCGGACAATGTTTTTAATATATTACAAAGTAAAACAAATGATATTGCTTTTTGCCTAAAAAAAAGTAGATGATTTTAAGTCCATGTTAAGCCAAAAATAACTTTGACCTATTTTGGGAGAAATGATGACGTTAAATGTAGAGCAACAAGCCAAGCGTCTTCGAACAAACAAGGTGGGAGATGTTCAAACATCATACAGACGCCTCTTTTATGAGATAATCGATCAAATTCAGCAACAAATAAACTATAGATTTAACGGTTTAAATGGTTCTAAATTCCTCGAACTCTGCAATTTTGATGCATTTAAAGGAAAAACTTTTCCAGAAGATGCGTTTAAATCTCTTCTTCTTCATTATGGCCAATTCTTCGACCGAGTGTCTGTGCATGCAATCTGAACTAAAAGTGATTTACGAAACTGATGACATTAGCGCAAAAAATAACGCTAAGGAACTAACGCAATTTTTAAAAGACAAGGAGCTGGAAGATGGTTACACCGAAGTGTCAAAATTGTGTGAATTAGTATTGACAATACCTGCCACAAGTTTATCAGTAGAACACAATTTTTCAACACTTAAACGTATAAAAAATTTCCTGAGGAATTCAATGGGGCAGGAGAGACTTTCGCATACATCGCTGATGGACAACAGCGATGAAAATAAACTTCTCCAAAATATGTCGGAGCATCGACGCTTTTATGATGACGTTATTGACGATTTTGCAAAATATGATCGAAGAATCGAATTACATTACAAATAGGTAAGTTTCTAAAAATTGCTTCCCCTTCTTAAAATTTCACCGCACGCCCCTGGTATTGCTGGCTTT
Source organism: Kuschelorhynchus macadamiae (assembly GCA_030620095.1). Taxonomy (NCBI): domain Eukaryota; kingdom Metazoa; phylum Arthropoda; class Insecta; order Coleoptera; family Curculionidae; genus Kuschelorhynchus; species Kuschelorhynchus macadamiae. Next base: position 207,240 of record JAUTXW010002153.1, on the reverse strand, counting down.
ATCAGTACGGTACTAGTTGAGAGTGAGTATATTGAAGTAATCTATGTTCAGGACACATATATTAAGCGGTTTCAATAATCAAATTAGAGTTATTTCCAGGGAGAAAGTTAGTAAGAATGGCCAACTGACATTATCAGCTTGGTGAAATAAATATGTAGTTAGTTCTAGTGCGTATTCGAGAAAGATCGGATTATTCGGTGCGAGAAATAAAGTTAATATGAGTTTATGTGAAATCAATATAACCATTGATTATCTAGTGAATTCTGTTAAATACATATTTTGTGCGAGAGTTGTTTAAGTTCCATCCTGCAGCTGAGAGAGCACGGTAGCTCTTTGCATAAAGTGATAAATGTCTTTCAGAATAATAATATCCTTACTAACGATTATAAATCCGTAACAAAAGCAACGGAAGTAAATTTTCTGCTGCATTGGCTGTCTGCAAAAGATATTGATGCTGACGAAAGGAAAGTGAAGGTTATTATGAAGTTCCATTCACCAATTACTACTAAAGACGAAGTACGAAGTTTCCTGGGCGTTGTAACCTATTTAGGAAAATTTATTCCAGACGACTTGGGAAGCACGACAGAGCGTCTTTGAATAGCTAATAAGAAAGGACACAAAATTCTCATGAGACAACTAAAAATGCATTAGCTAAGATTCCGACGTTATCTTATTTCGACTCATAACGGTCGATACTTTTAGTTCCTGATGCGAGTCCAATAGTATTAGGAGCTGTACAATTGCAATTCGATGATCAACAAAATCCACATGTCATGACATCTCTTTCGCTAGCAAAAGTTTGTCCGATATCGTACCTAAATATTTCCAAACTGAAAAAGAAATTTTGGGTTTAATAGAAAGATTTTATTTCTATCTCGCAGGTCTGTATTCTGAATTGATGACGGGTCATAAACCTCTCGAAGCCATTTTTAAATCAACATCTAAACACTGGTTATTGAGACTTCCCAGTTGAGACGTCCCAGAATCCGTGTCTGGGTTATGTCAATTAAATAGCGATAAATCTTTTCATCAAGATAGTAGTTGCCATTTTCGAACGAAGCATGCCAAAAGCTATGAGTTTTTCACAAGTCGTGGTTAAATGCAAACAGGCAGTGAAAAAACAACACAAAACAAACAAAACAACAAATTTTGGGAATCATCTGATAAAAATATCTGCTTTCCATTTCGCTTATAACTGTCAACACTAGACCCAACGATTTTAACAAACAACAAGAACGCAATTCCGAAAACCCTGAGACAACAAACCCTTGAACTCGCTCACGAGGATACTCCGGGGGAACCAGTGATGAAACGAAGACTTATAGCAAACGTACGGTGGCCACAAATTGATAGAGAAACTGAGCATTCCGTGAAACAATGCTGAGATTGCTTAATGGTTAACCAGTCACGTAATGGTCTTTGTAATTATAGATTACTATCCTAGATACCAATAAATGAAAATTTTAAAATATCAAATATCCGTTGTAATAGCTAAACAGTTATTTGATGGATTGAGGCAGATCTTGTTCTTAAAATGACTCTTTTATTATGTTCAGTATGTATGTGACATGCATATATGTATTCAATAAAGGTAAATATTGAAATTCACCTTTTTATTAAGTACATTTAAATATATATTGATCCGAATTGTTTTAAATCGCATCTATTATAATATTTCCTCATATTTACTGTAAAGAATGCATTTTATTATTGTGCATATATGAATATATTAAACTAAATCCACAGATGACAAAAAGTTATAGACGTATAACAAAAGCTATTGTTTTTCAGAATTGAATGTGAAAAATGGCAAATAGTTTTTTGATATCGTATGGTCCACTATAATGAGAGTATAATCATTTTTAGGTGAAAAGTGACGTGTTTTTATGGTTTTGTGTATTTGTACTCATAGAAATTAAATAAGGTAAAATAGTAATAATGTTAACAATTTATTTTCAGAATAAATAGGCCTCGTTAGAGTTTAAAAAAATATTTAAATAATCAGTCAAAATTTAAATACTGGTATGATTTTTTATTAAAGGAGAAATAGCCGATGCTAAGCACATGTTTTAGAATGCACTCCAAGAACTTCTCCAAAGGATTAACGAACCCTAGGAATTCTAGGTTCTTGACCGCGACTTGTACAGATGTGAAGTTAGCGCTAAACATTTTCCCACTTTCTAACCTCACTGTTGACCACACGTTTGATTTTGAGGTGAAAAATGCAGCAGGTATAGTAGTACAACATTCCCAGGAGTCCCAGAGTATTTTTTAATGAATGGCGATATATATATATATATATATATATATATATATATATATATATATATATATAAATATATATATATATACATTTACTACGTCTGCGCGGATTGAGTCCTTAATTTCATTTGGGATTTGTCGTGAATGATACTTTCAGTACTGCCGATACAATCAGTAATAGGTAACTGATTTTCGTTTCTTATTGGCATTGAGAAATCGGGACCTAGAGCAAGATTTTCAGCCACATAATTTGGTATTTCAGTGTCAGAAATGATTGATTAGTATTAATTTTTATTTTGTTTATATATATATATATATATATATATATATATATATATATATATATATATATATCAACCGGGGATTTTTCTTTAACCTTATATTTATATTTAGAAACCTTATTTTCTTGGGCCTATGTTAATATTAAAACACAATTTTTCATATTAAGTCAACGTTTCGCTCATTGGGTTGAGCTTTTTCAAGACTTGGTTTGCTTAATCTCTAAAAAGGTATTTGTTTTTCTTTAAACCAAAAAACACAGGAAAAATATATACAAAGATGCAAACTTTATATACATACTAGAAACATTAAAATGTTTAAAAACTTAAAATTGTCATATTAATAATATTACATATACTACGTTTGGTAAAATAAAATGTTTAAAGACACAAATTCAAAACAATTCTGGCAATTTAATACTTAATTTTATGGAACCCACCTTGGATAAGCAATTTACATGTTGTGTTGGAAATGATATTAGACTGATCGAGTATTTCGGTTATCATTTTTTCTTTGGTTGAATAAAAACGGTAGAATTTATCTGATGCTTAGTTAGCTATGAAATAAATAATATTTTTATAATTAAACGGAGGCAAGTTTATTTTCTATTTAAAATGTATACAGGGACAATAAGATTTTTGAATTTTAAATGCTCTCTGATTTATTTAATTAGGTTGAAATATATTTGGCTTAAACCACAAATATTTTTTTTTATCATTAACTGTTTTATTCTTCATTATCATTTCGTTAAATGCCAATTTCACGATAATTCTTATCTTTTGCTAAAATCTGGGTTGCACTGAAATTAAACTCATGTTTTGTTGTTTGTTCATGCTTGTGAAAGGCAGTAGAGGCATTTTTAGTATACTTATGGCCATTAATCCTATTTTCTAAGCGTTGTGTTGTCATTCCGGTATATTTTTTTAACAATTCAAACACGGAATTGAATAAATTAGGTTTGATTTCTTTTTTTTTTGTGGTACTCTACTTTTTAATAAGGTATAAAGAGAATTTAATAAATTATGGGCTTTGTGATAAACAATTATATTATATTTTGAAAGAATGGATTTCAATTTTTCTAATAAATTATTTGTGTAAGGTAGTGTCACGTATTTAGAATTTTCGTTTTTAATTCGTTTTTTCTTTTTATTATAATACATATAAGTTCTTTGTTTAATAATTCTTAGAATATTTTTTGTGGATAATGGTTATCTATTAACGTTTGTTTAACTTTTTCCAGAGTTTCTGGTCGGTACTCTGGAGAGGTTAGTGTGATTACCCGGTCAGTTAATCCTATTATCACACTATTTTTTTGGTTATTTGAATGGTTGTAATTAAAATGTAGATATCGGCCCGACCAAGGTTTTTTTGGTATACCATTTAGTTTTTAAGTTTTTTTGTGCTAAATTATTAATTAACGTTAAATCTAAAAAATTAAGTTCATTATTTTTATCAAATTCCATTGTGAATTGTAACATAGGGTGGAAATTATTAAAATGATTTAGTAGTTTATTTATTGTGTCTTCTGGAATAGCAGTTAAACAATCATCAAGGAACCTTTTGAAAAAAATTATATTAAAATCCAGTTTCTCCGTTACACTTTCTTCCAGATACTCCATTACAAGTTGTGCTATTATAGAAGAAATTGGAGCACCTCTTAAAATCTTTTAACTTAAGTGTTGTATATTCTTTTAATGTGTCCCATTACTTTGTGATTATTTGAGGAACTAATTCGTTTGGAATATTGGTATATAACGAAACTTCATCAAGCGATACAAGCTTGTAATTATTCCCAATATTAATTGTATCAATAAACTATTTAATGTAAAAGAGTCTTTTATAAAATAATCATTTTTTCCGCAAATTTTCGACTAGCAATCCGATAAACATTGTGAGTTTGTAAAAATAGGAGTGTAGACAAGAAGCAATTGGTCTCAGAGGTATGTCCGTTTCATGCAGTTTAGGTAAACCATACAATTTAGAGGCAACAGCATTATGCTTTTAGCTACATTTTCCGTGTTAAGTTTGTTTGCTTAAAATTATTTTTATTAATGTATTATTTTTGTTTTGAAATATATTTGTGACATCGTTTTTTATTTTTTTATACGTATTTGTGTCACTGAGTAGCTCAATCATTTTATTTTCATAATTATTTGAATTCATTACAACTGTTTTATAAGGTTTATCTGGTCTGAGTACTTTAATTTGGGGATTATTTTTAACAAAGTGTTTTGTTTTTGGATTTTAGTTTGAAATTTTGTTTGTTTAATATTTTTATAACTAATTTTCATTTTGTGACAACATTTACAACATCTGCGCGGATTGAGTTCTTAACTTCATTTGGTTTGTCGTGAATGATACTTTCAACACTGGCGATGCAATCACTAATAGGTAACTGTTTTTCGTTTCTTATTGGCATAGAGAAATTGGGACCTAGAGCAAGATTTTCAGCCATATCATTTGGTATTTCAGTGTCAGAAATATTGTCTAGCCATTGATTAGTATTAATTTTTATTTTGTTTTGAGCTATATGAGATAAAAGTTTCGAGAGTTTATTTTTGTTTTTATTTTTGGTAAAATTAAATTTCCTTTCATATTTAATCAACTCAAATCTTAAAAAATCGTTAACTGTGTTTTCAGGCAACAGTGATTTAGCATAGATAATTTGATTTTGAATGTGAATATTTAGTTCATTTATATAAGGTACGTACCTGTAAACTTAATGTGTGATTCATTAAAATTCAAAAACATTCGTGCTACATTAGTATGCTTACATCTAAGTAAAAAAATCCTTCTATTTTTTGTTTCGCCAACTGTTGGTGTTGTTTGGAAATTCCTGGGAGTATGTTTGCTGGCTCCAATCCGTAAGTACTCTAGATATCACTTAAAAAAAGTCATATTTTCGGCAGCTTCAATCCTTGCCAATTTATAAACCGTGAATTTTTCTTTAACCTTATATTTATATTTGAAAACCTACATTTTTGCTACAGTTTTCTTTAATCTTATATTTATATTTGGAATGCCCTTCACAAGCATGAACAAACAACGAAACATGAGTTTAATTTCAGTGCAACCGAAATTTTAGTACAAGATAAGAATTATTTCAAATTGGTATTTAAAGAAATGATAGAAATAAAAAGGAGAATGAAGCAGTTAATGATAAAAAAGATAATTGTGGTTTAAGCCAAATATATTTCAACCTAATTAAATAATCAGAGAGCATTTAAAGTTCAAAAATCTTATTTTCTTTATATGCGTTTTAAATAGAAAATAAACTTGCCTCTGTATATCTATAAACGGAATGCTGTATACTCCGTGGTTTTCCAATTTGATTTTGTTTTTTGGGTTTCCAAGTAGTTTACATATGGTTGGTTGGGGTTTGTGTAATTTTTCTATGTTGTGTTTTCTAAGAATTCCTCCGATTCTGCCTGTTGTGCCCTTTACATACGGTAAAATTACTTGTTGTCTTCCAGGTTCATAATTTTTGGTGTTCATTCTTCGGGAACCCTGTGAATTAATAGCTTTCTCTATAGTGCGATTTGTGTAGTCATTTTTCTTTAAAGCGCCAGATATTATATTAAGTTCGTTTTTTCTCGTCTGTGTTTCAAATAATCGCACGGATCTAGATATTAGAGTGTTGGCCACAGCTTGAATTTGTGCTGGGTGATGATATCATCTTGCATTTAAATATCAAAAATGGAAGTTTGTTGTTTTCCTCTAACTGTAGCGTAAATTGTATTCTGGGATGTATTAAATTTATGCGAGTTAGAAAGTTTTCAAGCTCTATAGGACCATGTTGATGTTATAAATATGTCATCTACATAACGAATCCATAGCTTAGGCTTCAAACTTGCTTTCTCAAGAGCTTCTTTCTTGAAGTATATCATAAATAAATTTGCAATTTTTGGTGTTTGTTTACACATTTGCCCTTTAAATGAAAAATAAGTATTTTAAGGCAATGTTCCGAGAGTTGTATTATATGTGCCTGGAAATCTCCGTTCATAGCAATCCTGTCCAATGCTTCGTCGATGGGAATACTACGATACAAAGACTTGACATCTAGGCTTGCTGTGAGTGAATCAGCTTTTTCGACAGCTGGTTGCTTAAGTTCAGCAAGATATTTTTCCAGTTTTTTAGCGGCGAATTAATAGCACTAACGATAGGTCTGATGGGTGACCCTAGTTTGTGAATTTTTGGTAAACTATAGTTTAGGATATCTGCTCGAAATGCCGAGGTATAATTTTTTGTTGTATTTCGAAGTTCTAGTAAATAAATGTATATATAAATATATATAAATATATACATATATATATATATATATATATATATATATATATATATAAACTGCTGTGCATAATAACTGCAATTCTAAAATTTTTGGGTAAAATTCAAATTGTTGTAGCTTTTCAGAGATGAGAGATATTGGGCTACGGTTTTCAGCGTATTATGGAGATATGTTTTGAAAAAAAGCCCAGTATTATGTATTTTTTCAAAGTGCGTTTCATTTTATTATACAGGGTGTGAGATGACACCGTCTTATTTTTTTAAATGTTTGTTAAGAGCGAGAACTTGTTACAGCAACTCTTAAGTTTTCTTTTTTCGACCAAAATGATCTTTGGCAAGATGCAAAAAAACAATTTCTAGCGATTTGTCGTATCTTCACTTGTTTTCAATATACAGGGTTTTTTCGAAAAAAACGACATCGTTACATTATTAACACTTCAACACGACACCCTGTACATTAGTCGGACATTGGTCACTTGATTTATTATGGGTATTTATGCCTGTAATCATATTCATAGGAGCAATGTATACATGGTGTAACATAAGTAAAAGAGAAATAACAAAATTGGAAATTAATATTTTGGTTGAATTTCGTACACTCCCTCCTTGAATCTCTTGTCAAATCTAAAATAATGAAAGCTCGCCAGTTTTGTGAGAATTTTTGAAAATAATTAATCCTTTTGTCGAAACGGTTTTTTAGGTTTTGTCTTAAATGCATTTATTATTGAATATACAGGGCGTTATTTAATAACTAATTAAGAAACGGCTACATTCTGATATTCCAGTAAATTTTTCACAATTTTTGGTTTGTTCAGCCAAAAACTAAAAAGATATGATACATGTTATGTTTCGATATTGATATACTGAGTGTTTTATATTAAGAAACCATACATTTCAATTTTCTGCCAAGCTATTGCCGTGCTATAAAATGGAATAATTAAAATAGCCCACTAATCACCGAATTAAGTCGAAGCCAATTTGGCATAATAAGACAATTTTAAATGCATTGGCACTATTGCCAGATTTATACACTTTTTTTTTGAAAATAATAAGTAGACCTTTCACTTTTTTGATACCTACTTCAAATACCCTTTGTATTTTATGAAATAAAACAAGCTTATTTAAACACATTATAAATAAGTCTCTATAACGGTTCTAGCTCGGTGGGGCCTTGCATTGTCATCAGCTAAGATAAAATCGATTCCAAAATTATTTGCAAATGGTAGAATGATATTTATTAAACATTCATTTCTATAAATTTCGACGTTGACAGTCCCACGAGTGATAAATAACTCTGTCTTGCCGTTTCTCATCATACCCCCAAATATGGTTAAACCTCCGCCACCAAAGGCCTCTTCAGCTGCCATATTTTCTTCGTTATACCTTGTATTCCTTTGCTGCCATACCGTTATTCGTCCATCCGAATGGTATAAAGTAACTTTGGATTCATTAGTGAATAGACAATTAGACCAGTTGTCCAAATTCCAATTAATATGTTCTGTCCACCACTTGAGTCGGGAAGCTCGGTGCTGTGGTAAAAGTCGCACACATCTGGCTCGTTTTTGATTCTTGAAAGCAACATACCTACTCGGTTTACCAATGTTAGTTGTCTTTAAGTCATTACTAGTAGTAAGCTGTTTAAAATTAAGGAACACTTGGGAGATATTCGTATAATACCATTTTTCCCGATTTGGTTTTTATTTTTTCCTTTATTTATAATTATTTAGGTAGTAATAAAAAAAATACATATTTATTGTCACTTTTCTCCTTTGCGGTATCTCCGAAATCGTTTAAAATTTCATCAATTTGTATACTGCACATTAATTAGCATCAAATTACGGAACTTTCCCCTAATTTAACCAATTTTATATCTTTACTGTTTCCGAGATCCCTACCTATGCATACACTCGAGTTTGTAATACCCTGTATATTTATATCCTACAGCGGCATTTAAATCTCAAGTAAGTAATTCATTTTAGTAAATTTTAATATCTAAATAAGTATTTATTTATTTACCTAAGCCCGTTTTTGTTGAGATTTCTTTTCACCGTGGAATTGTTTACGAGAACATCTGTTTGTGCTCGTAAATTTGAATTAAACCAAGAAGAACTCCGTAAGGGGTGTGTTCTATCAGGTTACGTTCCATTTGTAGAGTAATTTTCGGAGGCCTACCACCACTTGTTCGGTATCTGTGAGTCCCAGTTTCATTCATCCTTTGTTGTAAACGGGTTATCACACTAGGGTGTACATTGAATAGTCTTGCAACCTCACGTTTTTTCATATTTTTATTTATTTTCGCCCCCCCCCCCCTTAACATCATCCTAGATCCGCCCTTATTAGGAACACGTTATTGTCAAAATTTTAAGTTGTATACATTGCAAAAAACCGTGATAAATAACTTCTTTTATTTAGAGAAGTTTCCTGCAAGGCGGCTATGAAAAAATAAATGACATAATTGAATAGCCATGTCAACTGAATGTTTATCGTTGGTAATCTGTCAGACTAAATACAAATGTGAAAAATGCGAAGACTTTCCGAGATCGAAAGAGAAAATTGCTTGAGGCTTATTTATGAAGGAATGCAAAAGATTGAGGTTGCAAGACTATACAATGTACACCCTAGTGTGATAACCCGTTTACAACAAAGGATGAATGAAACTGGGTCTCACAGATACCGAACAAGTGGTGGTAGGCCTCCGAAAATTACTCTCCCAATGGAACGTAACTTGATTCGACAAGCTAGAATTCACCCCTTACGTAGTTCTTCTTGGTTTAATTCAAATTTACGAGCAGAAACAGGTGTTCTCGTAAACAATTCCACGGTGAGAAGAAAACTCAACAAAAACGGGCTTAGGTAAATAAATAAATACTTATTTAGATATTAAAATTTACTTAAATGAATTATTTGAGATTTAAATGGATGGTTTTATACAGGGTATTACAAACTCGAGTGTATGCAGAGGTAGGATCTCAAAAACCGTAAAGATACAAAATTTGTTAAATTAAGGGAAAATTCCGTAATTTGGTGCTAATTAATATGCAGTCTAAAAATTGATAAAATTTTAAACGATTTCGGAGGTTCTGTAAAGGGGAAGAAGTGACAATAAATATGTAATTTTTAATACTACTTATTATAAAGGAAAAAATAAAAACAAAATCGGGAAAAATCGTATTTATACGTATATCTCCCAAGTGCTTCATAATTTTATTATTTTATAATCAGCTTACTACTAGTAATGACTTATTAAGACAACTTACTTTTGTCAACCGTGTTTGTTGCTTTCAGGAATCGAAAACGAGCCAGATGTGTGCGACTTTTACCACAGCATCGAGCTTCCCGACTCGAATGGTGCACGGAACATATTAATTGGAATTTGGATAACTGGTCTAATTGTCTATTTACTGATGAATCCAGAGTAACTTTATATCATTCGGATGGACGAATAACGGTGTGGCGCCAAAGGAATACAAGGTATAACGAAGAAAATATGACTGCTGAAGAGGCCTTTGGTGGCGGAGGTTTAACCATATTCGGGGGTATTATGAGAAATGGCAAAACAGAATTATTTATCACTCGTGGGACTGTCAACGCCGAAATTTATAGGAATGAATGTCTAATAAATATCATTCTACCATTTGCAAATTATTTTGGAAACGATTTTATCTTAGCTGATGACAATGCAAGGCCCCACCGAGCTAGAACCGTTATAGAGACTTTGGAAGCCTTCCAAATTAATACATTGTATTTGCCGGCAAAGTCTCCAGACCTCAATCCAATTGAGCATGTTTGGAGTCATTTAAAATTTAAATTACGCGGAAGAGCAAATCCACCGCAAACGTTAGACCAGCTTGAAGTTGCAATTAGGGAAGAGTGGTAAAACATTCCACAGTATTTTATAAATAATCTTATTTTATCAATGCCTCGAAGGTGTCAGGAGATTATCAATAAAAGGGGGGGACCCACAAGATACTAACTAAATATTTTATTTTACATTTCTTCTTAAAGGAAACTTCTTTAAAATAAATAAAATTTTATATAATTTAGTAATTTAGTAGGGTTCTTTTGCAATGTCTAGAGCTTGAATATTTGATAGCAAAGTGTGGAATTTTTTTTTATTCTTTTGTTTTTTTTTGCACCCTTAGTACGCAACGTATTAATTAAAAATATTTATAAGGTGTTTAAATAAGCTTGTTTTATTTCATAAAATACAAAGGGTATTTGAAGTAGGTATCAAAAAAGTGAAAGGTCTACTTATTATTTTCAAAAAAAAAGTGTATAAATCTGGCAATAGTGCCAATGCATTTAAAATTGTCTTATTATGCCAAATTGGCTTCGACTTAATTCGGTGATTAGTGGGCTATTTTAATTATTCCATTTTATAGCACGGCAATAGCTTGGCAGAAAATTGAAATGTATGGTTTCTTAATATAAAACACTCAGTATATCAATATCGAAACATAACATGTATCATATCTTTTTAGTTTTTGGCTGAACAAACCAAAAATTGTGAAAAATTTACTGGAATATCAGAATGTAGCCGTTTCTTAATTAGTTATTAAATAACGCCCTGTATATTCAATAATAAATGCATTTAAGACAAAACCTAAAAAACCGTTTCGACAAAAGGATTAATTATTTTCAAAAATTCTCACAAAACTGGCGAGCTTTCATTATTTTAGATTTGACAAGAGATTCAAGGAGGGAGTGTACGAAATTCAACCAAAATATTAATTTCCAATTTTGTTATTTCTCTTTTACTTATGTTACACCATGTATACATTGCTCCTATGAATATGATTACAGGCATAAATACCCATAATAAATCAAGTGACCAATGTCCGACTAATGTACAGGGTGTCGTGTTGAAGTGTTAATAATGTAACGATGTCGTTTTTTTCGAAAAAACCCTGTATATTGAAAACAAGTGAAGATACGACAAATCGCTAGAAATTGTTTTTTTGCATCTTGCCAAAGATCATTTTGGTCGAAAAAAGAAAACTTAAGAGTTGCTGTAACAAGTTCTCGCTCTTAACAAACATTTAAAAAAATAAGACGGTGTCATCTCACACCCTGTATAATAAAATGAAACGCACTTTGAAAAAATACATAATACTGGGCTTTTTTTCAAAACATATCTCCATAATACGCTGAAAACCGTAGCCCAATATCTCTCATCCCTGAAAAGTTACAGCAATTTGAATTTTACACAAAAATTTTAGAATTGCAGTTATTATGCACAGCAGTTTATATATATATATATATATAAATATATATATATATATATATATATATATATATATATATATATATATATATATATATATATATATATAAATATAAATATACATATATATATATATATAAATATATATATATATATATATATATATATATATATATATATATATATCTATA